>JAIQCU010000032.1:120000-243122 GCA_022114935.1 Leptestheria dahalacensis | reverse complement strand
ATTACTAATTAATACTACTGTTGGCATTACTATTAGTATTATAAATAAGATTAGACCATAATCAAGTTAATTACATAAAAGCCGATTCATCGTCTCGCCAGAAGCGCTGCTTCTGCAGTCGCTTCTTGTTGCCACCGTCGGCGAACTTGACGAGCAGCGGCTGCGCGGCCCCCGGCAGCAGTTTGCCGTTGAAGCACGAGATGATCTCGTCGCACTTTTCCTTCGACTCCATGCGGGCAAAGCCGACGCCCTTGCTGTAATTGCCGCTGTCACGCAACACACGTGTCGACACCACCGTACCGAACTCCTGCAGCATGTTGCACAGGTCCTGCTCCGTCATGTGCCCAGGAAGATTGGCCAAGTACAGATTCGTCGGGTCCTGTTCCTGTTGCTACACAAGACGAGTCAATGAAAAATTACACAAATGTTAACTTAAAGCTGTTAACTTTAACTTTAACTTCATTACGCTTTATTTTTCCAGAGATTAGTTAAACCGAGGTTAGTAGCGATAAAAGATAACTTTCAGTCGTGCTGGTACTATTTCACTTAACTTGCATCTATTTTAATGTTAATTAAACTTAATTCCCATCTGAATATTCTGATATGTATTAAATTACACTATAAACAACGACACGATGAAAATGAAAATGATAATGTGAAAGTTGAATGAGTTAGACGTGAATGATATTTACTTCTGCAGTAAGTGAAATCTTCACCTTGGCCATTTGGGCTTGGATATTCTGGTTCTGCAGCTCGCGGACGGCCGTCTCGGCAGCGTCGGCCGATTCAAAATCCACGAACCCATAGCCTTTGCACTTGTTGGTCGCCTTGTCCAGAATGGCCTTGGTCGAGATGATCGCCCCAAACCTGCACGAAATCGATCAACTTTAATTGGGTTCGGACGGTTCATGCTAACCAGTATTATTCAGTGAATTTCAATAGATAATCAACTGTTAACCTAATTAACTATTACGTAAATTAAATTCGTAAACTGAATTGTATTAAGGCCCAACACTAACTCCCAGATGGTCTAATCTAACTTGAGAGAGTATAGAACAACTTCGTTAAATCTAAATACATAATACTTAGACATTGTCATTTAATTAAGTTAATTAATGAAATAACAAAGTTATTGATTGATTTGTAAAACACCCGATAAAACTATAGCGTAATTTCTAATATTTCCATATTTTTCTGTGTAAAATGCAAAGTAATATTTAATTAATATTACTTTGTTATTCAACAGTCAATTCATCATATTTAACTGATTAAAGCTTAACGATATCAAGTTTCCATATTACATCATTAACCTCACTCGGGATTATTCCTAATACTAATGAATAAAATTTGTAATGAAATTAAATAACTATTAATAATTGATTAAATTAAGTATTACTATGAACTAGCTTAAATTAAACTGTAACCTCATATATTCGTATAAGTTTAAAGTTTAAATGAAATTATCCCAATATAGGTACTAGTAATAGGATGGACACATAGTTCGACGGATAGATGGATAGATGGATAAATGGATAGATAGATAGATAGACATAGTATTTACGAATAAATCACTAGTCGATACTATTTTCCCCCAAAACGGACAGACGGCTAGGATCTTGGATGTAGAAAAAAATGACCTGGAACACATTTTCTCCAGATCCTTGTCCGTAGTGCTAGGCGGTAGGCCCTTGATATACAAATTAGTCTTGGAGAGCTGCTCGGTAGCGTTGGTTAAGGCGGCGCCACTGCTGCTGAAAGTCACTGGTCCGTTGGCAGTGCTGCTACCGGCTCCCGTGCCACTGGCGTGAGGCGATCCCGACGCCACGTACTGTTCAATTAATTCATTAATTAAGTTCATTAATTAACCTTGTTTTCAATGTTCAATTCACCTCAAATTCATTCATTAACCTCCGTGTCATTAAAAAACTTCAACTTCTTGTAAAAAGATCCTTGTTGTTGTAATACCAAAGAGTCAATCTAAACGCAATTTTACGTTGAATCGGATTAACATCGAATTATTTATTTTATTTTTTTAAATTTATGGTTAACAATGCCCAAGTTGATATAGAAGACTTTAGGAATTACTGTAGCTTTTATGTTTACGATAATTAAGTTATATTAACATCGAATGAAAATTTAACGTCAAATAAAATTCTACAAGATTAATATACTGAGCATTTACTAATAACCTTATCGGGAACTTTTTATTACATACAGAAATGTCGTTAACTCTACCCTAATTAAGTTAAAGTTTATGACCCAATTTACTCATAAAAATTCCAATGTCTCTAAATGAAATTACGTCTAACTAATTAATACTAATTTACTAATTAGTTGATTAGAATCTTTACTATATTCGTTCAAAAGTCCCTAATTAACTTCAAGTGTAAATATGTTTGACAAATTAATACAAAATCATACAGAAATGTCACAACTTTACCCTAATTAAGTTAACATTTATGACACAGTTTTGTTCATAAAAAAATCCCAATGTCTTTCAAATTAAGACACGACTACGTTACTAAATTTAATTTTTACCGACGATAATTACAAAACATTTCGAATTAATTTAGCTGATTATAACCATAATCAATTACCATCACTAATAGATCTACTATTACATTCGCTTATTCTGTATTTGGTCCGTTCAATTTAACGGCAGGTGGGAGATTATGACACGAGGTAATCTACTGGTAACCTAGGGAGATGGATCTATTGATTTCTGGGCCCGTGTACAAGAGAAGGTATACAAAAGGTGAAAATACCCCGTACGAAGCGTAGGTGTTGTGGCCAGACGAAGGCGACAAATGGCTGGACACGTGACTGGCGCCCCCGACACGCCCGCTGTTCACTCCGCTCCACGGCATTCCGTACGTCGGGGCAGGACGCTGGCCTCTTCCGCTCCTCGCTCCTCCCTGATTTCATATTTCAAATATTATTCACTTCAATTATACTAATTAACCTCTGTATTAACTTTTAATTTCAATACTATGAAGAAGAATTGATTTAATTGTTCTAAGAAAAAAGATTGGCTGGAATTTCATCAAAGATATCAATCTAGAATTTATTTCTGTTTCCTGTTTTGATTCATTAGTATTCTCCAGTTCATACACGACATAATATTGAACTTAATTCTATAGAAATAATAATATATAATTAAATAGAGAACATGGAAGATTTTTTAAACATTAACCCATCAAATCTACTTTATTTTAAACAGAAACCAATTAATTTCAAATCAATCTGTCTGGTTATTATTATTACATTTGGTAGAGATTATTATTTACAAAAATTATCTTAATTTCCCGTATGCAAATGAAAGACAAAATTCTCATCCATGCGGTCCACGCTAATTCATTTAATTAAATATTACGCTAGTGTAATTTTAACAAATCCTTATTAATATGACTTGATTAATCAATAATTTAAACTGAACGTTTTACAAATAAAATTATTAACTCGTCCACGTACCAATGAAAGAGAAGCTTTCCTCAATTCAAACCAGACTCAATCATATAATTCTAAATAATTTACAGAATTGACACAATTATTCTGAATTCATCATAATTCTTTGTCAGTCAACACCTTTTATGTGAAATATAATTACGTAATTTTAAACTTTACTTCGGTTTTCCTTATACCTACAAACGAAAGACAACTTATCCTTCATTCATTTACCAGTTAATTAGCATACACACTCTGAGGAGGTCAAGGAAAGTACGTCCTTGACTATATAGGCGCCGGTTTGGTGCCAATCAATACTTCGAACCCGAGGGGGGGGCGGGGGGAGAACCTCCGTGCGGATATATTTTCCAGCTTTTTAACCTCCCATCTTCAGTCATTTTCCCATCTAATTCCCCCCTTACCCACCCAATCAACAATGAGATAGATAGGTCAATGACCCCAGCCCTCATCAAAGGTCAATACCGAGTTCATTGACCCTCAAACGTGTTGCCATCAATGGGTAAATTGCTGCTGCTATATAGGTTTCTTCTTCCATCCCGCCCATGGTAAACAAAGGTTAACACACAGACACACGTGCCGCTCTGTTTGGCTCCCATTGACGTCATAGGGACCCCTGTGTGTGTGAGTGTGTGTGTGTGTGTGTGTGTGTGTGTGAGAACGAGCCAATCGGAATTCTTGAATCTCTTATGGGATTTACCGGCAGACGGTGCTTATCAAAATGAAGGGGTAAAGTCTAACCATCCAATGCACGTTTTTTTTAAAACATTCCAATTTGTTAAATTTAATTTACATATACCATTAGTAGTTAATGTTTAATGTTAATTATTTTGTCAGTAATATTATACAAATTATAAATGAATCTTTATTAATTTTAGGTTCCGCCATTAAATCAAATAGATATTTTTTAATATTATATATTATAGTATTCACTTGCTGTTGTTATCATATTATTATCATAGTTATATTTATGCTCGTTATTATGTTAATGTTAATACCAAGAAAATACATGTAAAGTTAAACTACTGATTTCACCTGAATTATTTTACGAATATTCAGAGTTAATTAAGTAGAATATCTTTTCTATTTTTTATTTATTTCACATGAGAATCTTAATAGTTTGGCTATTTCAGCGTAAATGAGGAATACATAAATTAGTTTTTAATATCGAGCTTTTAAATATTTATTCATTATTATTATGATTGAATCATAAATTACTAATTATAAACTTTTAATTTTAACGTCATTAACTTGTACTAACATTTTCATTAATAAATGATTAATGGCGCTTTTATGGAAAGGTTAGGAAAAGCGCGCGATCGACCTCTACGATATCGATATCGATCACCTTTCGCTGGTATTAGTTGGTGAATTCTATACGGTTATTGATTACTCTGATGCCACCTAAGTTGCGCTGTTTACATCCGCATTAACTCAACTTACTTTAAGCCGATTATCCCAACACCGTCTGCCCTTACTGTACCAATCATCTTATTTATACTTTACTATCTAACTATCCCTAATTGTCCGTCTATCCATCTATTAACTATCTAACTGCCCATCTATTTTTCGGGTCTACCTATCTATCTATCTACCTATCCAACTATCGGACCGAGTATCGGAATACATATCTGTCTACCTGCCTTTCTATCTATCCAACTATCCCTCTATCTGTCTATCGATCGGTGTGTCTATCCACCTACTATCTATCTATCTGGCCATCTCCTATCTATCTGTCTGTTTATTCATCTATTATCTATTTATTAGTTTATCTATCTAATTATCTGTCTGCCGATCCAACTATCAATCGGTCTGTCTATCCGTCTATCTATCTAGCTATCTAGCTATCTATCTATCTATATTTTACTATCCCTATTTATACGTCTATGCATCAACTGTCTAGGTAACTATCCATCTACATTAGCAAATCTACCCACTTATTTATCTATCTATCTATCTATCTATCTATCTATCTATATTTTACTATTCCTATTTATACGTCTATGCATCAACTGTCTAGGTAAACTATCCATCTACATTAGCAAATCTACCCACTCATCTATCTACATATCGACCTACCGACCTACCTATCTGTCTACCCAACTTTCTATCTATCTATATGTCTACCTACCTATCTACCTATCTATCTATCTGTCTATCTATCGTCTTTCTGTCTATCCAACTAACGACTAATTGTCCATCTACCTACCTATCTACCTACGCAAACTACCACACATGCTATAGCTGGCAATTCTTAGGAAGCTGTAAAAACTTTGACCTATAGCCAATTTTCATCAATTGTCAATTTCAACGAGAAAAACAAGAAACCGGTTTTCATCACGGTTTCTCTCTTTCCTCATTCTGAATCTCCACACGCTCAAAAAGGGACCTTTAAATACAAGACGAAAACGAAGCGGGTATTCACTTTTCTCGCCAAAATTTCAGATTTCTTAACGTCATTTCTCGTATTTCCTCTTTACTTTTTATTGGTCCTCGGTTTTTATCGCTTCTCCTCTTTCCTCGTGTGATTCCGTACTGTAAAAACGAGCCGGAAATTCGTTGTACGGTTTCTATTGGCACAACCGCAGGCAAAGAGGAAGGCGAAAAACCCAAGACTAAGGAAAAGCTTGATGAAAAGGAAGTTGAGAAACTTGCATTTGTCAGATGTTCCTCGCGTTGCGTACGCACAAAGGGACCAGCGCCCATCCCGTGCCCGGCACCGGCCACATTCAAAATGGCCCGGTTCTGTCCCGGGATAAATCGCCCTGGGCGGCGCACTCCCTCGATTTTCCCATCTCCTCCTGCATTGTTTGCTTCAGTGGCTATTTGCTGCAAAATAAAAGTGAAAAATAATCTTACTGGTCATTTAAATATTAATCGAAAAACCTAAAAAATTTCAAAATGAAAACAAACTCTAGAATTCATCAACTTACGGTTTCGTTGTTCATCGCAAATGGAAATGTCAGTCGAAACTCGCAGATTCAAAATTATCGAGTAACACCTGAGGGACTACTACAACTGCTGACGGCGGGAACTTCCGCTCATCGTGGACGAGACGATCAAACCAGCACGCTGCGATACCACGTAGCCGTGTAGACTGCAACCATTCCTATTCGAGAAAAGGCCCAAACAACTCGCGTTAACACTCGCGTAAAAACCAAGGCATTTACTTCTCGTTTTGCTTGAAGCACGACCTTGAGCTAATAAAACTAAAACTCGCTTTTCAACTGGGTGGTGATCCGCTGTTCGAGCAGCGCTCCGTTACAATACAACTTGAAACCATGAGAAATTCTTATGTGAAACAACACGGAGAGGCAGATTTAAAGTAAAGCAAACAAGTGAGAAAAAGTATATATATAGCCGCCTACGTGAACACACGTCACGACACAATATAACGGGGCAGTGTAAAAAAGAACAGATAATAAACCAACCAAACACAAGATGCGCAGATATAATCCTCAACAGATGTTTTGGAAAACGCCAAAGGTTGCTGTTTGTTATCGTGTGTGTTGATAAAAATGTAAGACTATCTGGGGATGCTTATGTGTGCAGGAAATGATTTCACTTGGCCCGGCCCAGAGTTATGATGCCGCGGGTGTTCGCCGCACTTGCACGAACCGAGAACCGAGGACAGCCCCACATAAACAAACTACGATGCGCACTGAAACTTCGCTTATGGCCAAAAACAAACTCGATTCGACAACGCCATCTAGCGGCAGGAATCTAAGACATCTTAATAAAAATACTTCTGATATCAACATATACGTAGAATTGGATTAATTTTTACTAAATTTTAATTCTAAATAAAAGTAATGAATTTAACCTCGTTTGATCATGGGATGTTAAATTATCTAATAGTGCAAACATATTTTAAATATTTATGTCAAGTCCTCCAGCAGACGCTTATCATTGCTTAAGGTAAACAAAAGCGCTTTTTGGCATCATACGAGTTGTAAATCGACCAAAATAAGCTTGAACATATCAGTATTAATTGAATAATAAAAATAAGGAAATTTGATGTAAACTTCAAAAATGTACTGCTGTGTACCTGGATGCCGGAAAAGGCCCGGATACAAACGGAACACGTCGAACAACCCCACAACACCTAGATTATCTTTCCACAAATTACCGTCAGACCCCAATCTATTGCGAGCATTGATTATGCGTATTAAACGGGACAAGGATCCTAGTTTTCGAGTAATAGCTTTAAAAAACTTGTATTAGTTCACAGTTAGTAATTTTAAATTTTTTACAAAAATTTAACCGACATCAGGTCACGCACCACACGAGAATATGCTCGCAGCACTACACCCCCGAGGATTTCTACGTTTTCAATTCTGCCAAAAGAGAGTTACGCCCAGGGGTCTTACCGAGTATTTTCAATTTCAACGCGTCTCTGTCGACACCGCAGCAGCCACTGCCGAAGAAGAAAGGCCAACAGACGGGACCCGAGCGCGCGAAACAGACAAGACGCACTCGGGATCGTGACGAAATAACGGTGAAACTAGAATCAGTCCTAAGCGAAGCCAAGGTAACATTATCACACATGCCAATAATAAGTAATGTGTTGATTACATCGATGAAAGTATTTAGGAAGATGACGAAAGCTGCACTATTGACAATCTTCAGCACGCCACGGACGGAACGGAAAACGTGCTGAGCGAGTTGGGACTTGTTTTAAAGTATGTTAAGTGCTGTTATTCCCCAAATATATAGCACTTTAATTTGGAATGTTTTGCTTGCTTATGAAATGTAGGACGGAAGAACCGCGACTCAGTCCGAGCTCGTCAGTAAGCGAAACGTCTGAAACCATTCTTGAAGGTTATTTTATATATATATATACTATAGTATGCTTATCAATTTATGAAATGCATTTAAAACTGTTATATTATTATCGTATATAGTACTTCTATTTGTCATTGTTTAAAACTTGTATGCAACGTACAGGACTGGAAGGCGTCGACGACATCGAATTTGTATCGCTGACCTCGGATCAGCAAGAAAGTGCACAAGGTTGTTTGTATGGAATTCAGGATTAAAATATTCGTCTACTGAAAAGATGAGCTGTTTAAACTTTTGCAGAAGCCGAAGATCCCGATGCTGTTGACGTGAAAATTGAAGATCACCTCGATTACGCACAGCCCGTAACGAAAGAGGAGCTTGACGGCGCTGCCCTAGATCAGATGAACCAGACATGTGATCCTTTATCGCAGCATGCTGTCAAGAGATGCAGTTAAGTATCAATATTTTTCTCTCAAATAAAAGCCCTCGTCAAAGTTAAATTTAAACAGGGATTAGAGGTATATTATTATTATAAATCGTATATTAATTAATTTTTTTATAAAAATATTCAAATTCAGTTTCACCCGAGGGAATTAGGAAACACTCCCCGAGACCCTGCAAGTTCTGCGGCGCAGTCTTCCGCACCAAGAACGAGGTCTGGAAAGCCCATATGAAGATGCATCTGACGGACAAGGAGCACCTACACGGCTGCAACATCTGCGGCAAATACTTCTTCTCCAGCTACGTCCTCATGAGGCATAAAGAGGCGCATATGGAACGGTTATCCACAGCTGTGTCCCAAGGTAATTACTTTTCTCTTTCTTTAATTGATAGTATTAATATAAAAACCTCTTTTTATATAATAACAATAAATATGCGTACAGGTCGAATGGTCAAACAAAACGACGAGGCGACAGTGACCCAGTCGCAGCCGGCACCCAAGAAAGTCGTGAAGAAGTTCAGGATCCTCGTGCCCGTCGAACTCCTCTCAACGGCTGGACCTCAGTGTTAAAATGCATCATGTTTCTCTTACTCTATCTTTTTTTATGAATAAAATTGTTTAAAAAAATACTGTGTATGTTAAAATAAATACAAGCATTTTAACTGGATTCTGTACATTATGCCGCTAGATGGCGTTTGGTTATCTTTTACAATAAAGAACCATCGTCTGCTTTTTTTTTTAAATTAACATCTGCATTTTGTCAGAAAGATTATTTATAGTAAAGTTTAAACTCATGGAAGACGGAGAAGATAAAAGACCGCAGTTTGGAACTCGATTTCTAACGGATCCGCAAAATGTTTTCCAGCACAACGCATGGTAGGTACCCTTGTCAGCAGCAGATCCTTCTTATGTTTTATATGGAATAAATGGGCTAATACACACGTGTGTGATCATGTTCACCAGCGCTTTAAAAGCTGTAGTTTCAAATAAACTATGCAAAAAAACTAGTATTTTCCGTACGGTCATTAGGTTGTGCCATGAAAACACTAGGTATAGGAAGAAACCGCCTATCGGTAAGGGCGGGAGGTTTCTCGACGACAGTCAAGAAGGACTCTTTCAGTTCAATGCGTGGTAAATTAGTTTGAAGAATGGTCGTTCACGTTGTGTATACGTCAGGTTAATATTTTTGGTTTGTATTTGATTGCATAGGGACAATGTACAATGGGGCCCTGAACAAGAGGAAGAAGCCATTGCCAAGCTACGACAGAACTCCACTGTGAAGCTTGACCAGGAAGCGGCTGAAAAGTACGAAAAGGATGCGGCCAAGTTTTGGGACGACTTCTACAGCACGCACGAGAACAAGTTCTTCAAGGACAGACACTGGCTATTGACCGAATATCCCGAACTGCTGGGACCAACGGCAGGAACAGTCGTGACGGAGACCTGTGAGAAACAGTTTCCAGGAAGGGATGCGAGTTTCCGAGTGTTGGAAGTAGGCTGTGGGGTTGGAAACACCGTCTTCCCGCTTCTGGAGACGTACAGGGAAAAGAACCACCACGTTTATTGCTGCGACTTCTCCAGTAAGGCTGTCGAGATCGTGCAATCGCAGTCCGAGTATGACCCCGCGAGATGCACTGCCTTCGTCTGTGATGTGACGGCCGATGTGTGGGACGTCCCGTTTCCCGAGAATTCGCTGGATGTCATTTTGCTGATATTTGTCCTCTCGGCCATTGCCCCTGACAAGTTGGTTTCTTCCTTCTTTTTATTGATTTAACATCTTTTTATGTGAAAATATTCAAATGAAACGTATATGTTTTTAGAATGCAAGCAGCGGTCGACAAACTCAGCAGGTATCTCAAACCCAGCGGCAGAATACTCTTTCGCGACTATGGAAGGTATGACATGGCCGAGCTGCGATTCAAGTCGGGCCGTTGCCTGGCAGAGCACTTCTACGTCCGCGGAGACGGGACTCGGGTTTACTTTTTTAGCCAAGGTTTCTATTTTTTCGTAACTTAAAACTGAATGATATGTTTCATGGTTAACCCTTTCTTGTAAACAGAGGAGCTGAAATCCGTGTTTGAGAAAGCTGGACTTATCGAAGAGCAGAACATCGTTGACCGCAGGTTGCTCGTAAATCGGGGGCGCCACTTGAAAATGTATCGCGTGTGGATCCAGTGCAAATATCAAAAGCCTCAATAAATTTTTAAAAATCTCGCATCCAAATTGTTTTACATTAATTTTAATAAAATGCGTCCATAACAGTTGACGATTAATATGAGTTTTATTGTATTAGACATGTTTTACAAAAATATAAATGTGTTATGTACAGTTTATAAATTCAGATAAATTGAAAATGCCTTGTGTTGGGATTCCGTTAAGGAAACGTTAATAATATCGAAATAAATCTTGCACAGCAATTACAATAACAAGGATAATATTTGCAAAAGCACCGATGTTGCACCTCCTGGAATTCCCTTTCACCATCTTTCTTCTTGAATTTCAACAACACTATGTTTCATTAGCAGGTCAGTGAGAATTTCAGCCACTGAAAAGATTTAATAAAACAATTCTATTTATATTAACCTTACCGAAAGTTTAAGTTGAAGAATTTAATTATACCTCTGCTAAGGTGAATTTGACGCTACCGTTTTGCAGCGGGTCTCTCCTGTCGAAAATGCCTGGACAACACAATTAGTTTGTTAACTGTAATTGCAATCAGACTGAAATAATAAATAATATACCAAAAGTGACAGCAAGGCGAAGTACTGCCGAAACAAAATCGCCAAAACGAAGGGTACCGTCCTTCCTCATGTGGCGCATTACCAGCATCGATAGGATCTCATTGTTTACCTGGAATCCTGTATTCAAAGTACCACGTTCATGTTTTATTAAGGTTGACAACGTGTTATGAAAGAACCAGGGCTGTACCATGTAGTTAATTCAATATCCATAGGTAATTCAACTGTCATGGTTACAGGTTCTTATCCGATGTAGATATTAAGGGGTTATCGGTTATGACGTCACGTCACGTGACCGCCTCCATAAGGCTACACAGGCGTACATGCATTTCAGGAATCAACTTCTGCTGTTTTTGCGTGGTAAATCGATAGCGTTAAATATAATTGAGCGAGAAAACGTCTTAGTTGTGCACGTACATTAGACCGTCAAAATGGCGGACATTTGGAAATGCACAGGCCCTTTATACAGCTGACTACACGTTCAGAGCAAAACTCTATGTGAAATGAGCAAATAGTCAGTAATTTACCAACATCCAGTAGAGCTTCTCGCAGTCTCTCAGATCTCAATATTCCTGTTTTCTCCTTAGTATGTGCCTTGAAAACCGCTTGCCAGCTCTTCAGAGTGGCCATAAAGTCGCGGAAATCGGACAGTTTCAAGCGGCCCATGCCCGTGTTATCAAACGCCAAGATGACTTGACGGCAGACATCCATGTTGGCGCAGCTTTTGATGTAATCTGGAATCAACCGACACGTGAAAATCTATTTCAAGAATTGAAGTTATGTTTAGTTGTTGAACCATTTGGAAGGCAGGCTTCGAGCAATTCATGCAGTTCAAAAGCGTTGACAGTCCGATGTTCGTCTGCTAGCTGCAGGAAGACTGCTTCGTACTGGCTGGATGTTTTGCCACCGTCGGTTATGGTGGGAGAAGACGGAGCACGTGCGACTACGGATTTCACTTGGCAGGGGTTCGTATCGATGTGCCTGTGTTGATTAATTTGCGTATACCAAAGGTATTTAACATTGTAGTATGGCAATGCTTTTTACAAGGATGTATCAATGGCCGTTGCACAATCACATATATGACATCTCTGATACATTCTTAATGAATGATCTAATGGAGGCCGTACGCACAGCTCTTTTCGACTATTCCTATCATTCTATTAAATGTTAACACTAGTAGTCAAACCGCCAGTAACTTAACGGTGAATACATTCAAAATTAACAGAATCATATTGCAAATATGTAATACATATACTTGTACTAAATTCGAGAGCGGAAAAATGCTTTACTTGAGCTTAATGGGCTGTGCCGAGTACACTCTGAAAGTGAAAGATGCTTCGTGTCCCGGTTCAAAAGTGGTTGGGATTACTAGATAACCTCCCTGGTCCAGGCTGCATCGGTGGCTCACCTACAACGTTGACATAATCAACATTATTCCAATTATTTGACTGTCGTCCTTATTCAATCACTTTTCATTAGACGGTTATTTTGTTTCTATATTCAGTATTGAAATTACACCGGACTAAACTAAATAAGTTGAATGTTAACTGAAAATGAGAAGTACCATACATTGCATCAGTTAACAGTACGGCTGACAAGATTAGCCGCGCACTTTCGCCACGGGTGGCGCTGCTATTACCTTCTCTGTTATACCACCTTCTGCACCACCTTTCATTCTCTCTTCCTTCATTCCTGTTTTTGTTTCCATACATTCGAACTTCGTATTGCTCAGTATAAACAACGAATAACCCTCTAGCGGAAAAAACTTGCAGCTTATCTTTGCTGCGCTTTACGCAATAGTTTCGACTTGCAATAATGAACGCTCTTTTGTTGGGTTTTCACATGTTTCATCACTGTTATCGCCAACACATATGTTAAGTTAATATACCTGTCTGCTGTTAGTGTACTGTGAATTGACCAGCGATTTCGTCTTCTTGAAGAACGCCTTACTGATGACTTCGGAACCGAGTTTGGGTAGCGGGTACACGGAGAAACCAACAACCTAATTTATCCAGATGAAAATCAGGAATAGAATCATCCTAGCCGTTATAAATATTGTATTATATTCCCATATAGATTATTTACCTTTGGTTCTAGAACACTGTGCTGATTTAGGGAGACAATGATATCGTCGGAGTCGCTTAAAATCAAATGCATCTGTGGGTTGATATGAAATGTATCTACAAAAAGAAAATAAGATTGTCGTTTTAAAAGGTGAAGTTAATATTGACACAGAAGACTGATTACCTAAATTGTTCCTACAACCACCAGCCGTCACGCCTTTCTGCCAGCAGCCTTGATAAACCCTTGTGGTCCAGGGAACTAAAGTATAACAACAGTAAACATGAACAGTGCCATCTATAGTGCGGAATCGCAACTACGCAAAACAATAGTCGCCATCTTGTATACTGAGTGACGACTTGATTTTTTTTTATGATCATAATTAAGGTTAGTGAAACGTGTTTTACTTTTCCCTTGCAGGGTGGGCTCATCTCGACTGGTTTCAGCATCCAAGTGAACACACTCGACGTGCGTGAAAGTCTTGATGAAATCGGGGAAACTCATGTAAAACTCGCCGTCGCTGAGCTGGTCAGGAGCGAGTCTTTCACGCTCTGTCGATGATACGAGCACATCCCAGTCTTTGCTGTCGCGAGACCAGGCTGCCAGACTCTCGCCGGGCGTACCGTACGGTGTGCGTAGACGAAGGAGAGAGACAGTTTCCTGAGAAAGTGTATCAACCTGCGAAGCAGATGAAAATTATGACAATATACTGTAAATGCATCATCTTTACAATCTACTTCATTTAATGTCTCACGTTGCAAGTATAATCTTGTTTTTCCAGTAACTTATCGTATTACTCAGTAGTTATAGTTATATAAAGCTTGTCTAGTATTATAGTACTAGTATAATACTAGTAATTATGTGTGACGGTAAATGTACCTTGTCTACAGCACAGATCCTGTAGTTCAATCCAATGAGAATGCCGTTGGCCGACCGATCAATAGAACTTCGATTATTTCCGCTGTTTCTTTCACTTCCATTGACAGCTTCAGTCTTGCTGTTATTGTTGTTGTTGTTTTCTTTATTGCTTCCGCCGGCCGCGGGCTGAACGACGGCGGTTATGATGGACGTATTGGCCAAAAGCCGCGCTATCATGCGGACCCCGAATAGGGAATCTTTAACCGGCACTCGCTCGGTGACTCCCCCGGTAAGATCAGCTAATCCGTCTAGAGTGCAGCCGTACTTCAAAGCTTCGTATGAACCATGAAGCCTATTTTTTAAATTGACGAATTAGTAAATTGGATTGAAGTATTGTTGTAAATATAATGTATAGCACTTAAATTAAAGTTCTAATTAACTTTAAGTGATGGGATTTCAAAATTCTCAATACAACTGACTCGAAGCTGTCACTGTATTCAAGTTCGAGTACATTGGCCAAATTAAGCTCTTAGATCTACAAGTTCAAGACAATGTTTGTATAGTCATCAGTCACACCGTGCATAAAACCACTGAATCGAGTATTATGGTAAAATCTTTAGTTAGTTAGTTAGTTAGTTAGTTACTACGTATTAGTTAGTTCATTAATTCACTAACTACGTAGTTAGCTACTTCGTTCCGCAATTAGCTACTTAAATAGCTAGCTGGTTAGCTAATTAGCTAGTTAATTAGTTCGTTAGTTTAGTTGCATAAATAGATAGTTTAGTTAGTTGGTTAAATAGTTGGTTAGCCACTGCGTTCGTTTGATAGCTAGTTAGTTAGTTCGTTAGTTATTACTTGAGTAGTTAGTTTAGCTAGATAATAGGTCAATTTGTTAGCTAGTTAGCTAGCCAGTAAGCTGGTTACTAAATTAGTTAGTTAGTTAGTTAATTTATTGGATGGTTAGCTAATTAGCTATTAAACTATTTGGTTAGTAGTAGTTTAAACACCATGCCATACCATCAAAAGCCATCAAATATCAAATTTAGCACAAATTAATTAACATAATTTGTAAACATAATTAATAATGATACTACGGCAGGGTGAATGTAAGAATGAGCATATAAATACTATAAAGAGAGAGTTATATATACTTGGCGTAAGCTTTCTCCAAGAGACACGGCCAGAACTGCTGGGAATGCTGACAATGAGCGAACACCAGGCGGCCATTGACGGTGGGCAACCGATCGTCGACGGTCACTTCGACCCACTCTCCGCACCACCACACCCGGAAACGGAAAGCGCCGCAGTAGCCTAGAATTCAATTTCAATCGTCTATTCATCTGATTCAACCTATAACACATCCTACTTGTGTTAACTACGATAATCACAGTTAAAGTTATTGTCTCTATGAGGTTAAAATTACGCAAGGCCAGTCATTGAATAAATGTAGGAAAGTACCGGAAGATCCTGCATCATCCGTAAATTCTTCGAATCCCTGATCGGCCGGAACGACACGATAGAAGAATCCTTTGGTCAAATAGAGGCAGCCCAAGGTGGAAACGAACCAGCGGTCACCCAGCTTGCCCGGAACTAGATCCAGCGGAAGATTGCTGCTCTCCCGGATGAAGACGGGATTGGTTGCTAGATCCTTTAATTATCCCATTAACAAGTTAATTTCTTTTATACAGTCCCGAGCAATGAAAATAATGGTTCTTGATGGGGAGAAGTTATTCGCTTATAACTCCCACAGTTATAAAGTTATAGCAGCCCAAAAAATACTGCATGTAGATTCAATAGTACTCAACACACTGACAAAGTTTCGTTGAAACCGGTCTGTTACTTTGGCCAGAATAAAATCCCAAAGCCATGCCCTGTTTTTTTTGTTTGCTTCAGATGAAATCAATTGCATTTTTGAAAATTTTGCAAAGGGCATTGCGTAACTTTGGTATTTCGCCCATTGAGAATGAGCCAGTGGGAAACGCAGAGAGAATGTCTAATGGCGCGCTCATCCCAGAGGCCAATTCCTCATTCTGGTCATCGAGCACAGAAACAGGTTTTTCGTCATCGCAGGTATAAAAAAAAGGTCAAACAGGTGAAAGTTTGGGAAAGTTGAGAAACTTTCACGTAAGACGCATTGACGAAGCACAGGCACAGTACACACCTTCGCCTTTTTAGTACTTATTCCTCTATATTGAAACATCAAATATTCTTCTTTCTTAAATTTGAATCACTATTTGACAAATTACTATCTAGTTCTTCATAACTATATTCTTTCGCAATTGATATATCTAGTTCATTAATTAATCATCTCATTCGGTTAACATATTGTAAAATATAATATATCAATACAAGTTATTAACTTTACCGAGTACTAATCTACAAGTCTAATCGTTTGTATAAGATTGGAAATTATTGGATAAACTGAATAAGATATGCTCGTGTAACCAAATATTATTCTATTAAATGTAATCGCTGACTAGTATTGTATTAATGTATTTAATACTAAAACGTGATACTTGTGTAGCTAACTATACTCTCATTAACTTTTAAGTCTAATACTTAATTAAAAATTGAACATTTTTACCTTATTATATCATCATGTCAATGTATCAAAAATTAACTTTATTAATATTAACTAAAATCATACTCAGTAATAAGACTCAACATTCGTATACTCCACCATATACTGTCATTAACTTAATCGAGCCACTATAACTTAATGAGAGAAAAATTATATAATTAACTAATATATGTTAATAAAATAACTATACCAATATATCAATGCCAATAAAATAATAATACTTAATTAGACTTCATTACTATGGTTAAAAATATTCTCATATAACTTTATCGAGTCACTATAACTTATAAGTTTATAACTGAACAAAAAATGGTTGGATAGAACTGAATGAGTACATAAGAGAATGCGTGTGAAAATGCTTACCTTAGGTCTTTTCCATACGAATTGAAACCGCGGAGTCTGGTGGTAAAAAACGGAATTCTGCGTGGTGGGAAAGTCGGGGTCTTCCCACAGTCCTCCCTGTTTGAGACACTGACGGCGAATCCTTTCGTACTCCGTCATGCTATACAACCGTAATAAAACTCTTGAGCCCGGCAATATAACCAACTTCCGCCCTGCACTATCTGACTATACAACAGCAACACAAACTCACAAAACCATCCAGGTCAACGACTCTAATGTAATCAACCAATCTGCTAATTTTTTGGTTAATTTTCTGTTTGTTTATTATCTTAGATCTGCATCAAAGTTCACTCTTCATGTCAGTAGATTATACGTGAATATAATTAAAGTATTTAGCTGTTATTTAAAGATAGGGACTTGTGTTTAGTTTGGTTCTAATGCTGTTAACTTAAACGGGTTTGAATTTAGTAGATTTAAACTGACGATGTAAGGTTATTAGATTGATATAGCTTTATTGAGTAATAGTAAATATTCATCGTGATATATTAAAGTTAAAATATGATCAAACTATATAACTGAGTAGGACACGTATTGGTTATTACTTATACCATCGTACTTATATCTTAATTGTAAATTTATTAATACGTAACTGAACTACTTAATTGAATAGAAGTATACGGGATATTACTAATATCAACTACTGATAACTTCAACTACCTAATTTCACACTAAGTCGACTTTCAGGTTGGGTTTTAAACATCGAAATCGACATGTCAAACATTAACAGAAACGACTTTCTACAAGAAAGCCTTGGTAATACTCCACTCCATTATAACCTATAGTTTTTATAGCAGCTATTAAAGATTAGATGATAGAACAATGATAATATTGGGTAAGGAAGATGGCCTAGATGTTGGTAAAAGAGGATGCACGCGATTGCCTACTCTGTGTAGAAATCAACATATGGCGGAGGATACTGTAAGTGCACGTATGTGTGTTGCGCAGATGATGATGACGGCAGTGTGTTACGGAGAGAGAGATTTGTGGGTCACCAGGCCGCCGTGGCCTCAACTTGCAGGGCATCTAACCCGATGGTCCGCAAGGGAAGATGACAACCTGAATCTTGGCTGTACGTTGGTATTTCAACGTACAGATTTGTAGATCATAGTTTTAACTTATCGTTAAACTGATAAATCTGTAATTCAGTGGTTATTTTGAAAGTATATGAACTCAGGTAATGTAACTGATTTTGGATATTTTGATGTTTTGATCTAAGACGTATAAGATAAACATGACATTTGACAGAATGCAGGATGTTTACCCCGATGACTCCCAAGGGAAGATAGCAACCTGAATCTTGGCTATACGAGACCCTTATGGGTATGTCAACATCAAGGTATTGAGATCTGCAGATTGTAATTATATACCTTTAAAGTTTCGTGAACCTTTCACTCGTTGCGTAATCATAAAAGACGGTATAATCGTACTGGAAAGTGTAAGGGCATTTGGACAATCTGGTCTAAGACGTCTGAGCTGAATATCATTAAAATAAGATAAAGTCAATTTGGAATGTTATTGGGTCATTAACGGTCAAGTAAAGTACAAAAGCAATAAAGATACGAGTACTGTATCTTCCCTATACTTAAGTAGAATACGATGCACTATAGTCGTAACGGTAATTTCATTCTAAGACATCAGAAAAGCATATTGTAAACTTACAAATCTATTACACAGATTATCTCACATTTCTAAAATGCGCTTAATTTTCAAACATGAAAATTGCAAAATGTAACTAATCTTAATATCTTCCCTACTCTTCACTTTAATATGCAATAGTATAAATTTATTACAATTCCGTTTTAAGACATAGTGGCAGCTTATTCTAACCACAGTAAATCACTACACAAATGTACGAATATCACTAAACTGTGCTGAAATTTCAACCTTGAATGTGTTAGAATGTAGCTACTATTCAATCACTACCTTCGGACATGTAACTACAGCGAGAAAGGCTCATTTTCCTTAAACGCTAGCTTCCTAATGTTCGGTTGCTTAAGGAAATACGCCTCGAATTAATAATATTAAATTTATTTAAAAATGATGGTCAATTGGATTAACTGATCCGCAAATCCGGTACAAGTTCGCCTCCATATCATACCTCCTCCTTTTCCAGACACAGTAGAGATAGCGCTTGATTTAGTGCAGAACATAAAAAGCCACTGGTCTTGCAAATCAAAACAAGCAATAAACCAAATAACATCTTCCAACGTTACGGTCTGTTTGTCTTTCTAATGGAATTCTGGCCGCCCTAAACTTGGCGGTGTTAATATAACTGCTGTTTCATATAAGCGGCAGCAGAAACATTGCAATGGCGGTCATATGAAACCATCGACATTCCGGACAGTTCGTTTCCCTGTTTAATACTTCACTTGTTTATTTATTTTTTAACCATTCTTTTTTTTTACTTTGTTTACCGTTTGTACTTTCCTAAAGGCAAATGCTTTCAGTGCTTTTTTCCAAGTGACGAAGGAAGTAATCGTATGAAGAGTTTACGCGCCAAAGTCACGCGGCAATTTCCGGTTTGATTCCTTTCATATGGAAAGTGCATTACCACCGCTTATGTTAGTTTAATTCCAATTAGATTAACAGACTCGTACGCATTATCATTGCGACGGGTACGACACCTTGTTCATTAATCAGAATCAATGACGTAAGATAAGGAAAAGATAGATGTGATTGAAATTAATGACTTGATATCTCCCGCGCTGCGTTGAATTGAAAGAAACAAAAGAACCTGAAATAAACCTGTCTGGTTGGCAAAGGGAAACCAAGCAAGCGAGTCGCTTTTTTCGGTCGTCGAGGATGTTTACTTGTGTATATCAAGGATATTGCAACGTCAAAACCGCTTGGCTGCTTTCCTGGAGTATCGTTTACCTTCACCTATTTTAAATCTAACTGTTATTATCTTTAATTCTATTTAACTTAGTATCGCACAGTCTATCATAAACAACCAGTAATCAACAGGTTAATAACAATATAAGTTAATTAATAGCCAATTTTTGTTCATTGAATTCTGGTCATGCCATATGCAAATCTATAAATAGTTATCTAAATAAATGACTCAAATTCATATCAAATAGACGATACTATAGATTACGAGTACGTTAATCATATCACTGAATGAATTAGATCATCAATGATTATAATTAAAATTGGATAACAGTATTATAAGTGAAATTTCGCGACCTAAACATCTGAAATAGCGTTTTTCGGACATCAATTTACGAATATGTGTCTAACGGTTCCACACACACACACACACACACATAAACCAATTTAAAAAATTGAGAACGGCAAGAGAAGAAAGCAGGGCGTCATCTGTTGCACCGAAGGTCACACCACCGTTTTTTGTTTCTTAATTCTATTTTATTGTTCTTTTTTAAAAGTTACCAACACGAATTACAAGATATCCCGGTGGACAGAATTCAAGGAAAGGGAGCGCGGGAATTTGCGGAAAAATTGCTCGAGAGACACTTCTGCTGTTCGCACATTCCATAAGATTAAAACTGTATCAATTAAATTAATTGTCTTTAAATTGGCCTTGGGGAGTTCTTACCTTGAAGTGAAGTGAAGACGCTTTTGCTTCCAGCACAATTTAAATTTATTGAATAAAAAACTGATTCGGTTCGGAAATAATCGATATTTTCGGGAGAGAAGGAAACACACAACCTCTCGCTACCACGACTCGACAGAGACTGCTCCGCTGACCATGAAGGCAGCGCACTAAGGACTTGGCGACTATGGCGACCAAGGAGCTTTTCACAGCCTCCGGCTAGATAACCTGAAGGGGGAAAAAGAGCGGAGGGTGCGCTACTTGGTGAATTCTTCAAATACTATCAACTCAAATATAATTTTGATTCCATATTCGCTCTACATAGATATTTAGCTATATATTGATGTGTAAATTTAGACTGCAGGTCAAAGTAATGATATACCAATAAACTGTAAGATCAACTTAAACTGAATAGTCGTCAACTATTATATGACGTTTATTACAAAACTGTTATTGTTAGTCTTAAATACAATATGATTAAGTTAATCAAGTTGTGTTATAATTTAAATAATATAATAAGCTGTTATGTTATGCGAATAAGATATAATATAATATAAGATGAATGGTTAAAATAATCGCCGACTTAAGTATTACAATTCAAATAAAACTTTCAAATAAAAAATGACCCTAGTATATTAGCGTATATTAGCTAGTCAATTATAAAGTGATTAATGAAATTAACTAGTTTTAATCTAACTAGTCTCATATTAGCATTAGCTTACTACTACAATAAACCTATTAAGTACTATAACGAGTATTTCAATGAATAGGTGAAACGATAAGAAAATTAAAGATTTGACTAGTTTTTCTTTCTCTAGCGAGATTTATTATTCCTTGGATAAAGTTATTAACCCCCGTTCAAGGCCAAGCGCGTCATTTCTTAATTTTTTTGCTCATATTTTTAGCCAACAGCTCTTGAATTCTTGCGCAACTTTGGAAAAGAAATTTTTAACTGAAAAGCGCGAAGGAGGTCCGCTAAGTAAAACAGTAATTTCACAAACAACTCCATTACATCCCATGAAATATAGTTGTAGCAGCTATTATACTCCCAAGTATAGAACCATCAAAACAGCCTTTCTTTAAAGTTAAGTTATCCTATTGGCTTGCACGACGTCGTCTGCTTGAATTCTATCACAAGCCGACATGGGAACGAATGGTATAGCAGACGAACTCGTGTAAGTTGAAGGATACAATTAGAAAAGATTTACCTAAGATTGCTAACAGCAAGCAGTAAACACGTGAATCACTAAGACGTAGATTACGTCAGACTAGAGCGATATCCAGCAACAAGTGCACAGTAGCGGTGGGATTGAACGCTAGTTGGATAGCCTGCCGCTAGATGGCGTTTTGCTGAAAACGATGGCGCCCTAGTTATACGCATAGGGAATAACAACTAGGACGGTTTACTGTTTCATATCTAGGTGTTTTGAATCTATGGTTATGGATGATAAATTCATACTTAGAGGTAAATGGGAAGCTTAAATGCGACAACACCATCTAGCGAAACGTCAAACACTAATGATTTGTTTTTAACATTGCTACTTGCCATTTTTTAATAAGTAATATAAAGATTGGAAGCGACTGACCTTTCTTGTATACTTGGCTTATGGCTTCTGCAAAAGCGAAGAAGAGATTTTAAAGATTGCCAAAAACATGACTCGCCAAAGAGGATTTGCACTTCCCACGACAGGTTTTCCCAGTCACCGTTCTTTGTATATTTATTTTTATTGTACAACAAGATTTCGATATGAAAAGAAATTTGCAGAATTTCTGCGACTGGTATTCTTAATAATGTGTAATGTGCTGCTAAACTAGAGAACGTATAATGTGCAACATAAAGAAAGTTAATATTAAGCTGACTTTAACCCAATGCAAAAACCAGCAGGTCGATTACCTGCTGAACGACCTACTGCTAACCGTCTGCCTGCTGGATTTGGGCGAATATCAGCAGTTTCAGTAAGTTTCTGCTGGTCTTAACACTGGGTATGCGATTCATGGAAGATATGTTTCCATAACTTGTTACAATATGATTGTTAATACATGATCATAACTATAATCAGACTACAAAAGTTTGTCATTACAGTTAACGTAAGAGGCCAGAAGGGAGAAAACTGAACGCTTTGCTGGTTTTTGCAACACACAGAGAAAGTCTTTTGGTCACCAGCTGCATAACTACAAGACTCACCGATTCACAAAAAAAAACAGTGACAGGTTCATTAAAACCGCTTTCGACTAGCTTTGCGTGAGTTACGTCATTGTGTGGTGGTGGATTTTTAAAGGAAAATCTATTGCGAAACCCAGTGCAAAAACCATAGCCAGGTCTATACCAGCAGTTCAACCAGCTCTGGTTCTAGTCTGGCTGCTTATGGAGGTAGGAACTGCTGGAACTGCTGCTATTCTCCCAAATCCAGCAGGTAGATCAGTTAGCAACAGGTCGTTCAGCAGGTCCTCGGCCTGCTGGTTGTTGCATTTGGATTGGTAAATCACGATGATTGAACTATGAATATTACAGGTTACTATAAAAAATTGAATTGCCATGGATGCTGTGCTTCAGTTCAAATACTTATGATCGCATCAGTGTATATAATCGTATAATGTATATTCTAAATATCGCATTGTACTTGACTATAAAGATTCTAACGCGAGCTATTTATTAAATAACGTATGAACTGTACTAGTTTATATGTACACTATGGTGTTCTACCAGCTTATGTTCTGTAGCAAGGTAACACACGCGTTTGTACCAGATTTACATTACAATCTAGACGATAGATATGTGTCTATAGACACTGATTTAAAAGATACTCTGGAGTATTATTGTTGTTTCAGTTGAAAGCAATACACCACTTAGCAATTTGTATACAGACAGTTAGATAGATACATAAATAGATAGTTATATAGATAGACAGATAGTTAGATAGACAGGTAGGATAGATAGATAGGTAGATAGATAGATAGATAGATAGATAGATAGATAGATAGATAGATAGATAGATAGATAGAGAGAGATAGAGAGACAGAGAGATAGAGAGATAGATAGTGTTCCCCTGATATTTCACTCCGAACAGAATAATGGTTGTCATATGTTATTGGAGTTCAATTGCAACTATATGGGTTTATTCTAGTGAGCAACACACATAAAACTTAAATATGGAATAGCTAACTATGGTTATTTACAACGACAAGCAGACGATTTTTTAAAGAAGAGTTTCTCGGGCCGTCAGTTGTTTGTAATTACCATTTATTGATGATTCTTTGGTTCTGTTGAGTTTCTAAAAGAGGATCTTCGCATCACCGCGTGCGTGCACAGAACATTTTTTATTCTGCCACTTCACCAAGGGGTTAGCAACCCGAGAAAGAAGCATAGCTGTTCAAGGTATCGCAGGTAACCTAGTCTAGTTGATTACCTTTCAGATTAACTGTTAAACTACCAAACTATCATCTAACAACCTACTAAACTGTTAAACATATCTAACTATCAAACTCGAGCTACCAAGCTATCAAGCTTTGAAGACTATAAGAAACTATTGAACTACTGAACTATTAAGCTATCAAGGTATCAAGGTATCAAACTATCCAGCTGTCAAGCTATCGTACTATGCAACTATAAAGGTATAACTAACTATCCAACTAGAGCAAACTGTCAAGCTATCTAACTTTAATATTATCAACCTATCAAACTATCAAGCTAGCAAACTGTCCGCTTCTGTACTATCAAACTGTTTGGCTATCAAGATATCAAGGTATTAAGCTGTCAAACTATCTAGCTGTCAAGCTAATCCTACTATCCTACAATCAAGTTATCAAGCTGTAAAGGTACCAAATTATCCAGCTATCCAACTACCAAACTATTAAATTATTAAGCTATCAAGCAATAATAGTATCAGACTATCCAAATATTAAACTATCAACTATCAAACTATCAAGTTACTAAGCTGTCAAACTAATACTATCAGACTATCCATCTATCATGCTGTTCAGCTATCAAACTATCCAGTTAATAAACTATCAATCTAGCACACTATCCAACTATCTAGCTATCAGACTACTAAAACTCCACTGTATTCATCTTTTCAAAAGAGGTTCAACGGGCTTCACAGATAAGAACTGAACGCTTAGAATTGCCCTACATCTAAGGCTAAACCGCAAACTGCGTCCCTCCTTTTTGACGTGATCTCCTTGCGGTCCAGTAACTGGATGAGTATTTCGCGTGCTTATGGATAAACATACGGTTTTACAGTCTCTGAACCCTACCGAGTCAATTGGACGAATCAAACAAAAGTCAACTGGCTCTGTGTTGTTATTAATTACCTAATTACTTTACATACTTTCTGCAATATACTTACAATCTTGTATCTTCCATTTAAAATGCATCTTAAGTTATCTTCTTATTACTATAAAAACATATTATAAACCCCTTGATTTGGAATTGTAGTAATTGCAAATAGTTTGTATATTTGTTCGCTTTCCCACTTTTTACCATATATCGTTGGTTAGAAAGTATCAAACCAATATGCAGTTGAAACTTTCACTATTAATAGCATTCATCTGCGGATAAGGTAGACACGCTCTTTTCCCAGGTCAATTTAACTTGTGAATAATCATAAATGTAATGAGAGTCTATGGGTGACAAACGGGCTCGTTTGTGGTTTTAAGTGTCAGGAATAACTTAGTGCCACTGCTCGTTTCGCTGGTTATTATGTGGAGAAACCGAGCGATCTCTTCGCCACGAAAATTTACACAAGCCGCAACGCATACATTTCAAAGACATTTATTGGTTTTAGATTTCTCGTCTTCAAAAGAATTTCTATAACCTAGAAATATAGGAGGCTAGGTAGATGGTTGGATGGGTGGCGGATGGATGGATGGAATGATATGTAGTTAAATAGGTAGTTAGGTACGTAGGTAGTTGGATAGGTTGATGATAGATAGTTATAGATAGATAGATAGATAGATAGATAGATAGATAGATAGATAGATAGATAGATAGATAGATAGATAGATAGATAGATAGATAGATAGATAGATAGTTAGATAGACGGACAGACAGGCAGATGGATAGACGGACAGAGAGGCAGAAAGGTAGACAGACAAACAGATAGATAACTAGATGGATAGATAGATAGATAGATAGATAGATAGTTAGATAGATAGATAGATAGACAGATAGATAGATAGATAGATAGATAGATAGATAGATAGATAGATAGATAGATAAATAGATAGATAGATAGACAGACAGATAAAGAACAAATGCTAACATTTGCTAACGGACGCTTAACAGGTGCTAACAGACATCAATGTCGTGGAGGTGTTACTATCATCCAAATGAACATAATTTGATTCCGAGACACCTTGTAGTACATTTAAGATAGTCGGACCACTGCTGTCTATGGTCTGACAAAGTAGCTTCCATACCAATCGATCACGCAGAGGAAGGAAAGGCATTTAGTTAACTAGCACACGATCAATTCGATCGACAAGCTTTAATCAACTCCACCATGCCATTGGTGCACTGTCAAGGCAAAGGTATTGACTAAAAGGGTCGAATAACCTTTCGTCAGAAGGACACAGGCGATGAATAATATAACTTTATAAAAATCAATAAAACTCAAACATTATCAAAGTTAATCTTTGTGTCAGTTTTGCAAATGTAAAACAACTTCGACCTATTTATTCGCTAGTCTCCACAAGAATTTCAATCGTCTAATATTCAACTGGGGAGGACCCATAATACTTTTTTTGAATCGCTTTAACGTCTCTGTATCACTCATCGCCAGTTGCGGATCCCAATTCAAAGTCAATAATCGCGGATCGATTTGCCTCGGTTCCGTATCGACTTCCTTCAACAGCAGTCCAGTGACATAAACGTCATCCACCCACATGAATGGAACTTTCGAGATGTTATTGAGGATCTTTTCAATGATCGGACGTCGATAGATGATAGCCCATCCATTGCAATAGGTAGGGAACTTGGCTGGCCGGTACTCGAGGTATCCCAACCTCCACTTGGAGCGAAAGGATCGTTTCACTAGTGCATCACGTACGACATCACAGTAGACGGAACCGTTCTGATACCGTTCGCTCTTCAATAGGTCTAAGTAGCTTTTCAGCCGAGGTATGTTAACAAAAACATCATCATCAACTTTGATGACGTAATCGACATCTGGATACTTGGTGATGGCCCACTGGAGCCCCATCAAGTGTTTGTAGGTTAGGTTACGATATGTGTCGATGAAAGAACCCTGGACGATATCTATATAATCGTGACCTTTGTCCTCTGAACTTTGACCCAACATGAAGTAAACAGGTTGACCTTGACCCCAGGTTTTGCGGATAACTTGACGACGTGGAACATTGGCAACGGCAGAGTGAACCAGGATTACGTAAGTGCTGCTATTAGTATAAGATGAACGTGAAACTTGAGTGGATAAGCTTATGTTGGACGAATCTTTAAAGTAATTGGCGTATTCGTAGGAACTTGAGTGTGGTGATCCTAATAAGGTGATGTACCACAGGCCGGTGGATAGGACGAAAAGTACGGCGATTCTTGGAAAGTTGGGATTTTTGATTTGGTGATTCTGGTTTTGGTTGCTTCGCAGGGACTGTCGAAAGCAGAGATGCATTTTGGTGCTTCTGATCGGTACTTTAATGGTGAAGGTTTTCCAGACCTAAAAGATGGAACTTCCATACAGTTAAGTTCAGTTCAAAGCTGAATGTGATTTAGCTACAAGTTAAAGGAATTAAACTTAATGTCAAGCATTGAATATCCTCTAGTTTGCAATGAACTAATGTCGTTTTTGGCAACATTTAAATTTCCACCGAATGTTACAGAGTTGCAAATATACTTACGAGACTATTGCATGAGGCTAGTTGGTACTGTTTTACATTTGCAAGTCAATGGACAGGTACTTGGGTTGCAGTTGCAGCGGACTATATGGTGAACGGACAGGACTGGACTGATGTTCATTTGAGTGCTGCCGATATTGAAGCTACAGCTTGAAGGAAAACGTTCCTCTGCGCATGTTCCTTCATTGAGTGTTGATCTACTGCTGCGCTGCTGTACTTAGGGCGTCATATGCGTATTGTACTTTGATTATCTAAGAAAGGAAAATCTCTTTGGGGGAAAAAGAATCGCTTCCTAACGTCCGAACACATAGATCCTTATCAGTTAATTTTGGGAGAACCTTGAAAAATTTGCAATAAACCGGCTGGTTTTTTTCTAATTATCTAGCCAAATTTTGTGGTATCAATTTTATGGGAAGTTACTAAATTTTGTGGGTTTCAAATTTCAACATGGGAATATGAATATATATTATATCATCAACAACTGTCTGCCTGTGTCACTACAGATCTGTCTATCTATTTGTCTGTTTATGTATGTGTCTGTCTGTCTATCTGTCTGTCTATCTGTCTGTCTGTTTGTCTATCTGTGTGTCTCTCTGTCTGTCTGTCTGTCTATCTATCCATCAATCAATCTAGCTATCTATCTATCAATCTATCTATCTATCTATCTATCTATCTATCTATCTATCTGTCTATCTGCCTACCTATCTATCAGGTCTGTCTGTCTGTCTATCTATATATCTATCTATCTATATCTATATACCTGTATATCTACCTATCCATCAATCTATCTATCTAATCTATCTAATCTATCTATCTACTTTTCTATCATTCCATGAACTTTTGCGGACCCGTGCAAAGTCTTTTCCGCGTACTTTATTTCTGGAAAACAGCATCGTACATTCAAACCAGAGGAAGATCTGTCGAGGACTCGTGCAAAGAATGACGCAATAGAAGGATCACGATAGGCTACCGTGCACCCCAAAATATCCCACGAAATTGATTTTCTGCTGTACGCAAACAAACGCGATGTCGCTGTTACCTTAGTTTTTTTTACTAAACAAAAAACATAAAAAACCGTTAAAATTAATTTCAATAGTAGGTAGTTTTTTAATTTACAAAACTTCTAAACCAGTCCCGAAGAAGGCGTATGACAAAGACAGAGTAAATTCACTTAACTTACCGAAATTAGGGTAAATTGAACTCAACTATATACAGAGTTAAACTCGGCATCTTGTTTACAGAGTTATTGACAGGTCCCACTGAACGCTAAAGATGGCCGCCCAACATGGTTCTCGAGCTGGCCGCGAGAGGCGCCACAGTTTGGATGAAAGTGTCATTACGTAACACATATACCACTTTTTAAATAATGGTGATTCTTGTCCTAACCCGTACGTCAAGACTGTCATAACTTATGAGTATATGGTCTTTAATACGAATGAATCGCTTAGGGATAACGACAATAGCTCGTCTGTATAATAGCACGAGGTAGCTGAAGGGCGTCCATTAGGATATTTGGATTTTATGTAAATCGATTGTTATCGTTTGCCACCAGCGCGCTTCTTTCGTTTATATTTCATACATGTAACGATAACAGAAACAACGTTTGCTCAACCATTCTGATCGATTACGACGCCCCTGCTGTAAAACTATACACGTGCTTAAACTTCGGTATCTTAATGACATTCATTTAGACTCGTTTATTTGTATAGGAGAGTATGGATAAAATCTTCAAACTGCTGCAAGGGTTACAAGCAAAGCATAAAGGTAACTGAATGCTAATTAGCAAAACGCAGCGGCAAATCAGTTTCGGTTATATAGGTGGATCATAGAGGTTTCAAGCTTCGTTCCTCTTTCCGCATAGTTCACAAGATCTCTTCAAAATGACGGTTGGTGTACTCTACCCAGTCTTCGCCCTTGTAGACGCCTCGCAGCCTGTTCTGCGGTAGTGTTAGCTGATGAGCCCGGGACCGTTTCAGCAGGTGGATTCATAAGTTCGACTGCTACGGGGTCCACCTTTGCTGGGATTGCCTGAGCGGTCGCTGTCGTAGTGTCGTCTGCAACGTTTACAATCAGCGGTGCACCAGCTGCAAGAGGTAAACCGGGTTCATCAAAACCGTTCACCTGTGTGTAGTTCTGAGGCTGGACCTAAAGTGAAGACCAAAATTTATTTAAAACCAGTCATCGTATGTAGAGCAATCAAAACTTCACAGCCTGCTGCTATCTAAGTACAATGATTTTCGTAATTAAGTTTATTTAGTTTTCGTAGTTTAAGTTTATTGAAGTTATTTTAACTTCAAAATTTGTTAGTGTGTCTGTAAGTGTTAACGAGGCAACAGAAAATGGACGAATTTATTATTATTAAATGGGATAAAGCAACTGTTAATCGACTGGAAATTCTTTTACCTCGTCGGGTTCAACAAGTAATGAGCGGGCGACAGTGTCACTTCTTCTGACATCTTGTGAAGGACGTCTTTGACCTTCCCTCCTCCGCACCATACCTACGGTTGGACGCTGTCGATTCCTAGCTAGCCAGGCCTTGGGTGTCCACCTCTTGGGTTTCTCCTCCCCGGCGTTTTCATCATCCCAGTTGGCAGAACGAGCCTTTCGATTTCCCCGACGGGTCGGTGAGGGATTGCCTCGTTTTTTAGAGGGTCCTTTGGTTGGCTTGTTCAGGGCCTGTTGCCGCTTACCCGGAGGATTGGGACGAGTCGGAGCGACTTTCGGTTTGATCGCTACTTTTCCCTTGGATTTCTCAGTGGGAGAGGACTGAGTCGCATTTTGGCAGTAGGCAATACAAACGACCGCCAGAAAGAGAAAGATTACTAAAAGCCTCATTCTGATGAGGAGCTTGTTATCCGCAGAATGGTAGCGACGGTGGGGCTCGACCGAGTTTTATACTCCGTAGACCGCTGACCGAGCAGGTCGTTGGATACTTTGGTTATTCAAAAGGCACGTACAACGTACGTTGAAGCATCCCGTTGCGCAATCAATTTTAATTTGCCATAAACTTCCAGAAGCACAGATTATGCCCGAACTGTGTCCAGTTACTGTGTTTCCCGCAATATGCTGTGTCAGCTAAAAGTCACGTTAAACAATGCCAGCGCACAATATTTTGATGCGAATATGACATGTTTATTTAGTATCAGATTTACATATAGCTTTTCAGTAGACATTGGTTAACGACTTCAAGAAGGTTATTGTTCTCTAAGGCGGCAGCCACACGTTCCTTGTCGGCTATCTGTTTGTTGATGGCGTGCTCGGAAGCATGGGTTCCTTCAGTGATGCGGACAGTTACTTTGAAGCGGGACGGCAGAGACCGCAGAAGGCAGACACGAATGGAAAGGCCGATAAGGGTGGCCATGCTGCAGTGCGGGATGGTCGGCGTATAGTCGACGTCGACGTTACTGTTGCAACTATCAACCTATGAGCCCAATATAACATCAATTAAAGTTTGGTTTTGTAAGTGTATTGAAACAATAATTTGACTAACGCGAACTCGTGTTATGTGCACAACGTTGAGTTCCTCCAAGGATAACGGGTGCTCGGGATCGGTGATATTCCGTATTAAATCTAGATATAAAACACTGTAATATTCGTAGTTGTTGACCGGTGACGAAATGTAAAGATTTACCAAAAATTTCGCGCTCATCAATGTCATCTATGACGTCATCTTTCTCTTCATCTGCTGTGATTTCCCTCTCTTCAGTCTTGCCAAACAATCGAGGGTTTAGATTTTGTATCCTATCGCCGGCAGCCATCCTACGCAATTTCTAGTTAAGTTACTACAGTTACTACAGTTACTACAATTACTAGTTAGTTAATATTTATAAGTTGAGCTTAAAATTACTTGAATTTTTTTTATTTTGATTTGTTTTGCAATGGATGACACGAGATAAACAGGTCGAGAAAGCTGTCTGCTTTGTTGTTAGCGCCACCTAGCGGCAAGGAAAGAAATTATCAACAATTTGAACATTATCGATTGAAAATTAAATTAATATTAACAATAATGTAAACTCGTTTAACTCATGGATTTTAAAAAGCATTTTAAACAATGGTAATTAAGATCATTCTGTATTAGTTAATATTGTCCTACTCACTGTTAATGCCCTTCACGGTTAAAGTTACATCTACACATTTTTACATGCATATGATCGTCTATTGCCTGTATATAGCTTTAAATATCAAGTCAATTCTAAGTAACAGTTGTCAAGAAGTTGTTCGGATAAAATCCTGCGTCGCCCTGGTGTAGGGGTACTAAAGACCCATAGCGCAAAAACCAGCAGGTCTGCCAGCAGTTCATTCAGTTCTGGTTTCAGTCTGGTTGCTTATGGAGGCACGAACTGCTGAAACTACTGATATTGGCCCAATTCAGCAGGCAGACGGTTACGAATAGGTCGGTTCAGCAGATCCTCGGCCTGCTGGTTCCTGTTATCGGGGCGATCGCGACTTTTTTGCGAGATGACAGGTGAATGGAATTCAAACTGTACGTGTTATGTTAGACCCTTTTCAAAAGGAAGTATACTTTTATATGCAAGCATTTTATTTGTGAAACCTAAATGCCGTGCCATGGACACTGCTAGGCATCAAGACGCCCGACCAAGGGGAGATACAAGTCGTATCAAATAAATTGTGATGAATTTATGCCCTGGCTCGGCTTATGGAACGTGTGATATACGTGTTTGTAATTTTCAAAGGGTTGTTACTTTTTCTCAGTTCGTTCTATGAAAGTACACATGGAGAAATATCCAAATTCACTAGTGACATCTGTGGCGGATTTAAGAACTAATTTGCGCTCTGTCCGCCATCTTAGTTCCTGCTCGCTGATAGTCGCGTATATACTTATGTGTAAATAGTGATTGTTGTGTTGAGAATTATGAGTAGGAATACTAGTCAGGCGTGGTCTAAATGTATTCAACATTGCCCTTAAATAACAGAACATATAATCAAGCAGTATTTTGCGTCTCAGACTATAACTGCAAGGCATTTTAATCAAAGTAAATTTTTCCTCCAAGATCACTACATCATTGACGTAAAGACTCAAACTCCGCCGTGTCAGAGCAAAATATGCGTCAGGGCAAAGTGCAACAGAAGTTTTAGGAAAAACGAAAAACACATAATGAGGAACCAGCTTTGACGTAGCATCGCTTGTCTGCGGGTCATGGCAAAACGAAATCGTGTCGGCCAGTTGTTTGTTGGGAGAGCCTGGTTGCTGTTGTAAGCACAGCTATAGAATATACTAGATGGATAACGGGGTATCCCAGTACACGGGGACCCTGGTGGCGGACTTGAACCCTTGTCTAAACCCTGCTCCCCTCGGAGGCGGAGCCTTTTCTTCGCCAATTTGAGAAAAATAACACATCGTCAGACAGCAGTTGTTGCACTGAATTTGATGAGATAAACATCAAATTTTCAGAAAATCAAACTAATGTTCAAAAACCGAAAAAACTGCCAAATATGGGCTGAGGCAGCCATCTTGGTAGTGGAAAGCTGCTACTGCAGAGCCCTCTAACTCGCCCACCTTTTTTTTTTAGAAAGGGGGAATCAATCTAGTTTATACTTGATTTGTGGTTGTAACCACTTTATAGCCAACTTAAAACTTCTGGACGTTCACTAAAAAGATGGTTTTACTGAGGTGCCACCTGAACTAGAGACCTGGTATGGGTATGGATGGAACAAGACAATGCTGTGATCCAGCTTTCAAAGTCCATATAATCACACAATAGCGGCTTCGCTGAATTGATTGACTGAGCGCAGCATCACTCGCTTCGACTTCGGGAGAAAATAACCCCGTGTAGCTCCGTGCATATTTCTGGATGTTTTTCCTGAACGGTGTTCTCAGGTAGATATAATGTTGGGCTCTCTGGTGAAAGTTCTAGAACACAAAGATCAAAAGCGGGCTCAGCACAGCCACCGTTGGGCAGAATAGGTTTGGTGTCATCCGCAGTTGTTGCGTTCTGTTCGTGTAGGTCAACAGCAACACTGTTATGAGATGAAGTTTCACGTAGTGAGCCACGCTTCTTCACGATGGTGGTTTCCTCGTCTTTGGTTTTGGTTTGAAATAAAAGATCGAGGGTAAGACGTCTGTTTGCAATTTGATGAGTGAAAAGTTCGTCATTTAACTAGTACACTAACAGATGCTGGATAACAACATAAAACTTACTGTCAAATTTGGTCCAATATGTCTCTTCGAAGTCGCAAGATAGTTGTGGATTTTTTGGTGCTGTATGAAACGAAATTATAAGTCCTCTTGGTCTCCTTGGTTAGACCTCCCCGCGTGTGACGTACAATAAAGGGACACAACAGTAAGGCATTCTGGATAGTGTCAATATTTTAACGTCTGTTTTGACTGAAACAAAAGAAGACAAAAGTCAACACAGACTTATGGCGTGACAGCTGGGTAGGAACTAAGATGGCGGACGATGCATTTTTTGCACTTGACCATCGACAGATGGCGTAATTTGGACAGGTCGCTATAGGGCGGTCCAGAGAATTGTGAGAGGTGAGTCTTTGCTCAGACTTGATAGAGAAAGCACTGTTAATCCAAGCCATAGGAGAATGCATTACAAGTCGGTAGAAGAACTGCAGTCCACGATTGCTCGGAAACCAGTGCATCTGTATTTGCTGGAGAAAGTGAAAGCGATTCTGGAACAAGATGCCGATCCTATTTGGATTGTGAGTCGTTCCCTTCAGCAAGCTTACATTCTAATTCAATTGAAATTAATTGAAACTGTGCTTACCAATTCACACACAGTAATCAAGTTAATAGACTTGGAATAAAGTTGTAAATCTTGGTTAAAGTTATCATTGATCTTCTTTAGACCCAGGGCAATTAAGCATCTGGTTCAGTACCATACATGATTGTAATTCTCGTTGCTCAGATTACTGCCGATACTGGAAGGAAGATCAGCTTTTCCGAAGTTGAGCCACTTTCGCGGAAAATCGCATCAGCCTTGACCAAGAGAGGCTTACGTAACTATTCAGTGTTATAATCTTTTATCGTTACGAAGGAATTAAAAAAAAATATTGCACTTTTATATAGGTAAAGGAGACTGCATTGCACTGTACTCCAATAACCACATCCATTACCTTCTGCCCATTCTAGCCGCTTGGAGATGTGGCGCCATTTCGGCGCTCGTTGGTTCCGAATGCACAGCAGGTTCTTCAGTTTTTCCAAATCTGTTCTGTACACTTGGGTTATACGTTGGGTATAACTGCCCAATGCCAAATCCAGCAGGTCGCGGACCTGCTGAACGACCTACTGCTAACCGTATGCCTGCTAAATTGCGGCGAATATCAGCAGGTTCAGCAGTTCCTCCCTCCATAAGCAACCGGATTGGAAGCAGAGTTGGTTGAACTGTTGATAGACCTGCTGATTTTGGCACTGGGATTACCGTGATCTCGAGATACTGTACACTACCTGCGTTGTTTACTAATCAAAGTTGATTTAATCCAACTTAAAATTTAAAGAAAATTACAGTTGGATCTTGGTAATTCAGATGGTATTTCTGGGTTTCATACAAAGACGGTCTAGTGGAACACTTGGACCAGGTGATGCCTAAATTCCTATTCTGCCATACCAAGACGGCGAAGAAAGCCTTGGAAGCCGCTGCTCGTTGTCCTTCCGTCCAAGAGGTTATCGTCATCGATACTCCGTATGAAGGATGTACCTTCCTGCAGGATATCTACCGTGATGATGGATCCGGTATGTAGCCTACTGTAGGAATATCCAACCAGAAGACCTACATATTACTCTTCTACGTTATTTCATTTGATTATATACCTATTTCATTTAAATGATTGCAGCATTTAACGACTTGTACGAGTGTGATTTTGAGAACGATGTAATCCTTCTGCCGTTCTCCAGCGGTACCACGGGCAAAGCGAAAGCAGTAGCACAGTCGCACAGGGCCGTAGTAGGTACCTTCTTGCTATGGGAGGACTTCATTCGGTAATATTAGCCTACTAATATCTACTTGTATAACAAATTAACTTTAAAAGCATTAATTGTTACGTGAAAACCATCCTTGTAAACGTGATTCTGTATATCGTACCTAACGATTCTTAACGGACTGACTCAAGTCCAGTCGAGTCAATTTGGAGTCGACTTTGGAGTCGACTCGACTCAAAAGTGATATTGCAAGTTGACTAACTCGACTTTAGATTTGACTCGACTTGTCGATTCAAGTCAGCCTAATTGACCCGACTCGACTCGGGCCCAAATCGAGTCGAGTTGTTGACATACCGCATCTTGAGACAGAAGCTGTTACCGCAGTGAGATCTCGAAAGTTAGATAACCAGAAGTAGGTTCCTGTATACGAATACGGAAATCGTTACCTGTACGTCTGTGTCTATGTGTAACGATGGTGATAAACGAGTGATTAAGTACTGACAATCAAATGACATATGGGCGGATGTTGATATACTGACTTGCAAAAAGTGTATAATTGATGCATTGTTCATTACTATAGCACAAGCAAGTGGCTGGATGTTACCAGGCTCTTCAAGGGCGTCAGTTTCCATCACTCTACTGCGATGTACGAAGGTTTCGCTTGTCTTGCCACCAACAACACTTTTATCACTCTGGAGGAGTACTCTGTCGAAGCAACTCTTCAAGCCATTTCCAAAGAAAAGGTATCAGCACACGCTGTACCATCAATGCAAGCGGGATGTTTAACTTTTATGATTTTATTTTGGCATAACGAACAGACCGATTCGAACGAAACTTTAAGGTTACATTAAGTGCTACTAGCTGTGCGCGTGATATTTTTTAGGTTGCTATATATCTCTGGAAATGGGGGAGCAGTAAGCATTCAGCTTTTCCCCACAGTAGGAACCCTTGTTTGTGATATAGCCTTGCTATCTGGGTAATGTAATCACGCTCGTTTGTAAACCGTAGCCAGTAACGGTAACCATGCATCCGCATACGTCCGTGTCGTTGGCCAAGTACGCAGATACATCCAAGTACGATCTTAGCAGCGTTCGCACCTTGCTCACTACGGGAGGCGCCTTACCGAAGACTGCTGCAGAACAACTCCAGCTGAAGTTTCCCAACGTCCTCCACGTGGGACAGGTACAGAACAATACTCAGTAACATAATTCCTTAAGCTCTTAATATTATCTGTAATTATAAATAAATTTCAAATCACAGTTTGATATCACAGTTTGTATTTGTATTTTGTATTTGTGTATTTTTGTGTGATGTAGAAATCTTTATGAGGGAAATTTCGCAGCAACGCAGCAGTACGTGTAATCATATTGACATCTAATCCCATGTCGTTCTAGTGCTATGGTACCACAGAGTGCGGATACATAACATTGCAGAACCCTCTGGACCCTAAGCGAGGTAGATGATGACTGAATCTATATTCAAGCAGTTGGTTATATGTCAACTTTATTCTTGTATTCCTTCAAAGGTGAAAAGAAAGATTCTGTTGGAAAACCTTCGACTGACATTCTAGTCAAGGTGCGTTTTTTTTACCAAAAGATAATCAAACTTAAAGTTTAACAGTTAAATTAATATAATCCTATGGTAGTGGTTCAATTCCCTCCAATTCCATGTATAGATTGTCGATCCAGAGACTGGAACTGAACTGGGACCCAATCAAGATGGAGAAATTTGCGTTAGGAATAAGTACTTCATGAAAGGATACTACAAGCAGCCTCAAGTATTACAAGTTAGTAGTATAAGTACAAGAGGGATTTGGAACATTGCATTGGTCAGGCTACAGCCGAAGTACTGAGAGATGACTGGTACTACACCGGCGATGTCGGTCGACTGGACGATGATGGCTACCTGTACATCACGGGAAGGATTAAGGAAATCATCAAGTACGATGTCAATCATGTAAGAAATATACCAGAAAGCAGTAAGACAGTCGATTAACGTTTGAATATGAATGAATCGATATAATAGGTAAGCCCATCGCAGTTGGAAGACATCCTGTTACGTCACGATGACGTCAAGGACTGCGCGGTATGCGGAATCCCCAACGAGGATCACGGTTACCTACCCAAGGCATTTGTCGTTCCCAAAAGTGGAGCTCGTGTTACCGAGCAGGAACTTGTTGAATTTGTGAACAGTAAGGAATAACACTGTTATTACTATTATATCAATAACCTAACCATCTTGCCTTTATAAACTCGAAAAACTGAGTTAGTAACAATGAATTGACAAATGCGTCGCTACTCTCACACAGGTCAAGTAGCAGATTACGAGAAACTCCGCGGGGGACTAGTCTTCGTCGACGATATCCCTAGAAACCAAACGGGCAAAATCCTGCGTCGCCTACTGGTGCAGTTGTAGAAACACTGGATACAAGAGAATATCTTACACATGCAGCAGTCGGAATACCATAGTGAAGCTTGTGTAGACTGAAACTGACATGATTGTTAATGTGAGAAACCATTTTATATAATGAAGCAATAGTTATTAAAAAATTGTCCGCCATGATATGCCAGGTACATACAATTTATACTATAGAATAGTTTTATTGAATGTATTGTAGAAAATGGGTTCGCTGCTAACTTACTTATTTAACTTAAGTAGGTTTGCAGATTATCTTATATTGCACTGCTTATAAACTAGTACTGATTGTTGTTCTGAACAGCATAGACTATACGAGAAACTACGTGAAGGACATGGGTGAATCTGATTATATTAGAATGCAACGTAAGTAGTTCTAAATAACAATCGAATCAATTGACAATTACAGCTAACCGTTAGTTTCACTATTTGACACCAGGAGCATGTGAAAGCAAACACTGCAAGGCGTGTTTTCGATCACCTTCCTCGTTCTTATCTCCACGAGTGAGACATATCACGGTGAATCAGCATAAAACTCTAGGATGAGAATGTTGTTAGCAGGGCTGTTCGATATATCGCTGCCATCTGACGCGTCGATATCGTATCGATACGGATTCTGGATATCGATAAGGCTATCGATATCGTCATTTCCTGGGCTGTGAACAGTTGTTCAATTTGACTTTCTTGTTCTTCTAACTGAAAGACAACAACTGAACATTGAACATTTGAACAAACAAATGAGGATCTGTTTCGCTTAAAACTGTTTTTCATTTGGTGACTCGTTGTTGAGAAATAGTCGTATGGAGCATCACGTTCTAATGCATAAGCAACTTGCTCGTTGATACTCGGAATTTGTTTCGTGTCTTCCGGCCCTGGGCCTAGGCCGCTCACTCGATTGATAAAATAAACAGTGATTAACAGTTACACTATATGATGATTTGAAACATCATAAATAAGATACGAGCGTGTTTTATTGATTTAAAGAAAAAGTTAGTGGCATTAAGGATCTACGGTCTGTATACTGCCCAAGCTTAGGGCGGATTTGTGGTGTACCGGATGTAATTTATGAACCGTTAGATTTAAAGTAGTGCAATATCGATGTTATCAATATTTGCTACCTTATCGATATATCGTATCGTTATGGTATCGATAAGTATTTTACAATGCCGATCAGGCAACGATATCAATAAACGATTTTCTTATCGATATATTGTCGCAATTTATATCGATATCGAGAAATGGTGATATTGGACAACCCTGGTTGTTAGTTATTGCAGTGTACTGTTTTTTCGACATTTTTATGATAACTTTCAAACTGGAAAGACGTGATACCCTGATCACGTGTATATGAAAAATTACGTAAATCTGGACTCTAGATTGACAGCAATACGGTACAAATACACAGAATACGACTATCTGTCTGTCTATCTATCTATCTATCCATCTATCTATTTGTCTATCTGTCTATCCGTCTATCTATCTATCTAACTGTCTATCTATCTATCTGCCTAGCTATCTGCCTATCTATCTATCTATCTGCCTATCTATCTATCTTTCTGTCTATCTGCCTATCTGTCTATCTGTCTGTCCATATGCACCTGTTTACCTAACTGCAACAAACCTCGCTCTTTGCCTTTGCACGTGTCTCACGGGGTTATCAATCCTTATCAGTACCACAACGCACCCACTACGTTCTCAAGCACTGTAACAACCTGCAGCTAATTGAGACCGTTCAGTCTGTCTAAAAAGCCCAGAGAATGAATTACAAGTCCGTAGAAGAACTGCAGTCCGACATACCGCGAAAAGCAGTGCATCTGTACTTGCTGGAAAAGTTACAAGAAAAACTGGAAAATCATGGAGATTCTGTCTGGATCGTAAATAGTTTTTGACATATAATTCAAAAACTTCCTTCTTACATATTTCGTATTATAATATAATTAGTAAATAGCAATTATCATATTTAGACAACAGCCGACAGCGAGAAGCAGATTAGTTACTCCGAAGCAGAACCGCTTTCGCGCAAAATTGCATCAGCGTTAACCAAAAGAGGATTACGTAATATCATTACGCCATTAAAACAATATGTTTAGAAATGGTGATAATTACTTTTAATTACAAATTAAAACAGGTAAAGGAGACAGCATTGCAATGTATTCCAATAACCATATTCATTACCTGTTGCCCGTTTTGGCCGCTTGGAGGTGTGGCGCAATACCAGCGCTCGTTGGCTCCGAATGCACTGTGGGTTCGTAAACCAACTTTACACTGATTAGTTTCTTAATAAACTTCATAGATATTTGTAATGCGGTTAAGATAGTAATATTAATAAGGTGGTAGTAGTAGTAGTAGTAGTAGTAGTAGTAGTAGTAGTAGTAGTAGTAGTAGTAGTAGTAGTAGTAGTAGTAGTAGTAGTAGTAGTAGTAGTAGTGGTGGTGGTAGTGGTAGTAATAGTTGTAGTAGATGTTGTTGTCGTTGTTGTGAAAGGATAACCATGTCTGCTTAACCACGTAGATGGTATAATCGAGCAAGTGGACCAGTCAAAGTCAAAATTCCTCTTCTGCCATACCAAGACGGCCACGAGAGCTTTAGAAGCAGCTTCGCGCTGTCCTTATATCGAGCAGGTGATCGTCATCGATGCTCCGCACGACGGATGCGTCTTCCTGCAGGACTTCTATCAAGATGATGGATTGGGTAAGTAAAAAACACCAGGATAGTTTCATCGAATCACAGTTGACATGTTTCTGTTTGCATAAACTTTTGGTTGACAGATTGCAACGACCTTTACGAGTATGATTTCGAGAACGATATCGCGTTTCTAGCGTACTCCAGCGGTACCACGGGGAGACCCAAAGCTGTGGCTCATTCGCACAGGGGAACAGTAGCGCAGTTCCAGCTCATGCATAGTTACAGCAGGTAGTTCCTTGTCTAACAATAAATTAATTACGCTTAATTTAGATTAAATAAAACTAAGAAAGACCTGGATCGATATAACATTGTAGAACGAAATCGATTGTAGAATCGATAATGATACACATTGGATGCCAACCTTTAATTAACAGAGATGGTAAACGTATACATTACTAACATATTACAATGATGTAATTATAATTCATTATGATACATACAATCATACGACACAATATTGCAGTTAAGTGCTGAATAAAGATGAACAACAATTAAAATGACAAATTTCATTATAGCAAGTACGAGTTTTTCAAGCAGTTGAAGTACTTCAAAGGTGTGAGTTTCCATCACATGTCCTCCTTTTACGATGCAATGGGATGCCTCGGCACTGGGAACCACTTCGTTACGGTGGAAGAGTTCTCTTTGGACTCGGTTTTTGAAGCTATTTCGAAGGAAAAGGTATACTAACAGGCATTAGTATGGTCTAGTTAGTTAGTAGTTCTAGTTAGTCTAATTAACTAATTGATTATTTTCAGCCAATGATCTTCTCCCTGCATCCGCATACTGCCGTTGCCTTGATAAAGTACCCGGACATTTCGAGATACGATTTCAGCAGCGTCCGTTTGATTTTCAGCGCGGGAACCGCCCTGCCCAAGAATGCTGCCGAACAACTGAAACAGAAGCTTCCCAATCTGCTCTACGTTGGAGAGGTTATGGCAAAACTATAAAAATGTTCTAACCATAATAATATAGTTTAATTAGTAATTATTTTGACTAGATTTCATATTAAAGTACTTGTGTAAGTACCCCCAGGAGGTTGATTTAGAATGATCGGTTATATTGCAGGGTTACGGAGCTACAGAGTGCGGATTCATCGCATCACAGGATCCTTTGGACCCTAAACGAAGTAACGATAAATTCCTTGTCTTATTTGTATACTCTGTTATTATTGTAATAATAGTTATTATGATGGTGATGATGATGGTGATGTTATGATCTTTAGCTCGAACGTGTTACATTCGGTTTACCTAAAGTTCTTTTAGTTGTTAGATGATTGAATTATCTTAGATCTATGTATCTCTACATTTACTTACAACTTTCGTTCATACCGCCATTCATATTGCCCTAGACGGATAGTTAGTTAGTTAGTTGAGTAGTTAGATAGATGGACGGATGAAAATAGATAGATAGATAGATAGACAGGTAGATAGACAGGCAGGTAGATAGATAGATAGATAGACAGATAGATAGATAGATAGATAGATAGATAGATGGACAGGTAGAGAGATCGGTAGATAGATAGTTAGATGGATATAGTTAGATAGAGAGAGAGATATATAGATAGATGAGTAGATAGATAGATAGACAGGCAGGTAGGTAGGTAGGTAGGTAGATAGATAGATAGATAGATAGATAGATAGATAGATAGATAGATAGATAGATAGATAGATAGATAGATAGACAAATGGCTAGATAGATAAGGTTTATTAATATAATAGTTGATCGAATAATAACATTTTCCTTTGCTATGCAGAGGATAAACTGGATTCTATTGGAAAACCTCCACCTAATATCTACGTCAGGGTAAGTTCAGTTACTGTTACCACTACTGAATTTTGTTACTTATAATGACAATAAAGGAGTAAATTAATGGCAATTAAGTAGCAAATCACTAGTAAATTAGGAGGTCAAATTAAATACTGAAGCTCTTGTCAATATAATATAATACATATAGTATCTGTAAGTCTAGTATTATTAATACTATAGATTATGTAATGTTCAACCCATTGTAGATCCTCGATCCAGACTCTGGAGATGAATTGGGACCCAATCAAAGTGGAGAAGTCTGCGTCAGGAACGCGTACTTCATGAAAGGCTACTACAATCAGCCTCAGGTATACACTAATTTCTAATGATATCTACTAACTAGTTAATTAAGTTGATTATAATTAACTCATCGCTGTATAGGCTACAGCTGAGGTACTACGCGATGACTGGTACTACACCGGGGATATCGGCCACCTCGACGAGGATGGCTATCTCTTTCTTACCGGAAGGATCAAAGAGATCATCAAATACGATGTCAATCACGTACGTTTCTACAGTTTTCTACAAGAACAGTGCTAAGTAACATGATTTTCGTTTCTTCGAGTTAATTAATGACAATTAAATTAAATTAAATTAGGTAAGCCCATCGCATTTGGAAGGTATTCTGTTGCGTCACGACGCGGTCCAGGACTGCGCGGTGTGCGGGATCCCCGACGAGGATCACGGTTACCTACCCAAGGCTTTTGTTGTACGGAAACCAGGAGCTGCGGTAACCGACCAGGATCTCATCGATTATCTTAATGGTATGACTCAATCGCAATCAATCTGATTGTATAAGCGTACTTAAGTTAAACTTAAAATTAGAGAAACACACAACTTTACTGTAAAATTTCGCAGCCATAAACTTTAATTCATGATTGTTTATTGGATTGTTTTTACAGAACAAGTGGCCGACTATGAGAAACTGCGCGGTGGACTCGTTTTTGTCGATAAGATCCCCAGGAATCAGTCGGGCAAAATCGTGCGTCGTTTACTAATGTAGATTCGTCAATACAACACTTGATAGGATCTCTTTGTATGTGTGATCAACTTGTATACATCTGCGTGTATGTGTGAGTTCAATAGTAGCTTTCAAGTTTAGCTTGATTCACTAATGTCTAATGGAGAATGATTTAGATGGAAGACTGTGAACGTTGTTTCTGTTGGTGTTACACTCGGTTGGTAACTCGGTTGTGCAAACTGTGTTTTGGATCGTGTAAGCATGACAACGCGTTTTTTTGGACCGCTCTATATAACAACCAAACCTTTCGAAGACGTCCTTTCACTTTAGGTGCGAGATACGCCGTTGCAAGTAAAACGCCTGCAGCTGCAAATTATCTGGCCAGATCTTGATTTACTGTTATTGTAAGTATTACGGGCAATTCCAAGTTTTCTGTCTGCTGTCATTAATGTAGTATGAAGAGTTATGACGTGTTTGTTAAATTATATCATAAATATGAAGTGTTAAGATTGAATTAGTGCGATTAGGTAGAGTGCATGGTGAATGCAATCCCACGTACACATGTTGGAGATGCATCTTTGGCTTTTAATAATTTAATTTAATATTCGCAACGCCATCTAGCGGTAGATTTTCGAAACTTTTTAAAAAAATATTCTCACACGATTTCATAACAACAACAAAAAAAGGCCAAATTAACGGATCCCAGAATTTTTATTTCACATCCAGCTGCGTTGCGTAAATCAATAAATAGGGTACTTGCTAGCTGTATTTCTCGTGCAGTTATACAGCAATTGGATAATTTATTTTTGTGGTATTTATTATGAAAGAGCGTTATGTTATACACGAGTTGATTTATAATAAAATGATTACTTGTAAGACTATAATATATCTTTATTTTGGATGTTATTAGAATAGAGACTACGTTCAGAATGCTGCGTCCTGTCGTGAAGTCGGTCCTCAGCGTGGAGCAGTCGGAAGGCATGGGGGCGCGCGTCCGTCGCAGTATCGGGCGACGTGAAGTACGTAACTATGACATTTCGATTGCAGTGACTCACTTTGCTTAAGCGTCAAGTAATTTGTTTTGTTCTTTTCAAAATATCCAAATCTACAGCTACGCAACCTAGATCCCTTTCTGATGCTGGACGAATTCAAAGGAAGCAGTCCCGCCGGCTTTCCCGATCACCCTCACCGAGGCTTTGAGACGGTGTCGTACCTTCTCCTGGGATCGATGCGTCACGAGGACTTCTGTGGTCACAGTGGCGTCATCAAAGCGGGCGGGCTACAAGTGAAATCTCAATATCTTATTAATTATCTTACGTTTAAAGCCTCGTTCATTGACCATAACTATTTTTGGTTACCTAAATATCTGAACTCATTAGCATTTTATTAACTTTAAAGAAGCTTAATCAAGTTACTAATTTGATAGTTTAAATGCTAAATCTTTAAGTAAAAATTTCTGTGTTATAGTGGATGACCGCTGGCAGAGGAATCGTACATTCGGAAATGCCCTGCGGCAACGAATTGTGCCACGGTCTGCAACTGTGGGTCAACCTGGCGGCGCGGGAAAAAATGACGGAGCCATCCTACCAAGAACTGGGACCCGAAGAAATTCCCACAGCTTCGAGTAACGGAGTCACGGTCAAAGGTTAATCTCATTTAACGCCTCGTCTTGTCTTGATAAAAACGAACCGCACCCTATCTAATTATTTACCGCTTATGAATTTAAAAACATTTCTTACAGAAGTAATTCCCCACCGTTGCTGGTTAATAGAAAAGGTAGATGATTAGGTATACAGATATGGACAGATACACACCTAGACAGACAGACAGATAGACAGTTGGATAGACAGAGAACAGGTAGGCTAAACAGTTAGACAGATAGAATGACAGATAGATAGACCATTGAGGTAAAAAGATTAACTGATAATTAGACAATCAGACAGATGGTAAGAAATATACTTAGACTGACAGTTAGACAGTTGGATAGACAAAAGATAGATAGGCAAACATTTAGGCAGATAGATACGTAGGTTAAAAGATAGATATAATAATAGATAGTTAGGACATTGGAATAGATAGATTGACTGATAAGATAGATAGATAGTAAAAAAGATACTTAGATAGATAGATAGGTAGTTGGATAGACAGAAAACAGATAGGCTAATAGTTAGGCAGGTAGATACATAGTGATAGAGGACGTTGAGACAGACAAATTGACTGAAAAAGTCAACGTTTTTTCTCTCCTCTTAATGGTATATTGCACAGACAGATAGAAAGAAAGTTACTTAGAAAGCTAGATAAATATATAGATAGATAGTTAAATAGACAGACAGATAGATAGAAAGGTAGATAGATAGATATAGGACAAGTAAATCGATAGATATAGATAGATAAGCTCATCATATCTAATAATAATGAAGTTAGCTAATAAATCGCTAACATGTTTTCACTAAAGCGGATATACGACAGTGAAGCTTACGAAACTACACTCGAGGAAAGAAAGTAGTACTAGAAACTACCCGGGCATTGCACAGCACTTCGTGCTGTCAAATTAAGACGTTAATTTAAGTCGTTACTTTTCCACACCCTTTCACTTATCCTTATTCTGCGGTTGGCTTCCTATACTGGGCATTTTTCAACCAATTTGGTCATTGTCTCTACCGTGTCCTCTTAAGCTTTCGCTATACACCCACTTGTATCATTCATAGAAAGGAAATTGTCGATTTAACTCTATGAATCAAATATAACTTACTCTGCTTAAAACTGAAGATACTAATTAAATTAATCAACAAGAATATAATGTTATTCACCCTTGTTCCTGCCTCTTAATGGTTAATTGACCTTCTAAGTCATTTTGATTTGCATGGAACTGATAATGAAGCCGTAATGATTCTGCATTCGTATTTTCCAGTCATCGCCGGTGAATCGATGGGCATCAAGAGCGCCATAAGGACTCGGACTCCGACTCATTTCCTGGATTTCTATCTGCAGCCCGGCGCCGGATGGTCCCAACCGGTTACTGCCGGATGGACTGCCTTTGCTTACATCCTTTCCGGAACGATTACGTTTGGTAAATCCTCTGTTTTTCTCTCCCCTTAATGGTGTATTGTCCAGATTAAGATTATATATTTCAATTTTAATGAACTACTACTCGATATACTTAGCTGTTAATTGGAAATTAAGATTAGACAAATGGTAAGTGTACAATGACAATAGTCACCCGATAGTTTTATGTATTATTGTCTGAATCGCTCTCTTGGAATTTGGATGTCAAATTATAGAGGCGGATAAATATTAATGGTGATAATTGACTTTTTAAGTATTAACAGCGGAATCATGTTATTTAAGATTGTAAAAAAAACTGTTATTGTTCTGTAGTTTGCGATTCTGGAGACTCACGTCAGGAGGCTCACCACACCGTGGTTTTCGGACCGGGCGAAATGGTCCGATTCCGCAACGACAGCGGCCAAGATGCGCATTTGGTCCTGATAGCCGGTGAACCCATTGGAGAGCCCGTTGTCCAGCACGGACCGTTCGTCATGAACACGCTGGAACAGATCGAAGAGACGTTCCGTGACTACCACAGCGCCAAAAACGGATTCGAGAACGCCAAAAACTGGAAGTCGAAATACGGCAACTAGTTAACTTTGGATTCAAGTTAAATGAATTACTGTTTAAGATTATATTCTATATTTATACGGAATTCTGGTTCCACTACTTGATTTCACTTCCGTCCATTTTGTTCCACAGTGGAATGAATAAATGTAACAAGATTAACTGAATTTATTCTAATTGTATTTTTAATCGACTTTCAATTTTAAAATCTCAAAACTTCAATAGACTTTATGTTAAATTTGACTTAATTAATAATTTAATGTAAATCTGTGAAATCTCACTTATTGAAAATGACAAGTTTCTGAAGTTGGTTGGCGCGTAACGGTACTCGTGGCGTACACAGCACAAGTTCGTGGAAACGCCAGTTGAAAGTTCTCACGTGCTGTCTCCGCTTCAGAGTTGAACGATCTCGTAACTCACGAGTTGACGGCAGGATAACCGGATTGACCGGATCCTTGGGGGACGCGTTTCGTGACACTTTTACTCAATGGAAGCGTGTGTCACTGGCGCCACAATATCGGCCCGTTCTTGTGCAACGTAAAAGTAAAAGTCCGAACTTCTCATTATTGATCGTATGGCTATGTGAATCGTTTTAAAATGTTAATTTCCATAAGATGTTAATTAATTCGAGTGTAAGATTCAATAGTATTGTCATAAGATAATTGGAACTTTAATTAAGAGTTCCATTTATTAAAACATGCGATTGAAATGGAATGGGATGTTAATGAATTGAACCTATTAATTTTAATTTGAGTGTTATAAGTTGAAATAACAATTAAGGAAATTGTAGAGGCCATTTTAGGATTGGCAGCGCCGCGTTGATCACTAAGTCCACGCATGAAAGGAGAAACGGTGAAAGTAACCACTTGTTTATCGAACAGTGACAATGGCTTTTTTCTCTCATTTAGTCGCCGATGAAATAAACAAGTGCTGTTCGAAAGTGTACGACGAGAAAGACCGAGACAGAGAGAGAGAATGAAAGGTAGGACCGGTTTTTGCTACGGACCACATTTGGTTGCTCCCCTGCCGCCCTTCTTTATGATTACAGCAGAGTAATATATCCTCGCATTGACTTATTACGAAGGCCCTGAATGAAAACTGACACATATTAACGGTCAAACTGAATTTCAGTTAAAGAAAATACTGAACGCACTGAATTTTGTAGTTGCGCTAACTATACACATGGCACGGTTATGTGATCTGCCCGTGCCATTACCTTAAACTTAAATGATGGCACAAGTTGACATAGTTTCTTGGTAGTTACGACCTAAACATTCTTGTAATTCATCCTTCAGATGAAGATCTGTTGCTTAGTGTTCCCACCAGATGGCGTTTCGGACAGCGTTAATATCTATCTATTATCTATCCGTCTATCCATAAGTCCGTCCGTCAATCTACCTGTCTAGCTAACCTACATACCTAGAACCTAGCTGTTAATCCAAGTAACTATTTGACCTATTCTTTTAAACCCGGTTCATTCGTTCTGTCATCTGCTTGAATTTACTATTGTAGGAAACTATCCTAGGTTAGTTGTAGGTTATTAGTGAATTTACTAGGTAGGGAAACGGTTTCGAGCTAGCCCCTGTAATTCAGCTCTCATTTTAGCTTCAATTTACTAATTAGCACCATCACCTAGCGACCAAAGTAGCAACTACAGATTCATCCGCACCATGGTGCAGGACTCGTTTATACGTCTTGTATCACCTCTTGGTAGACTACAGTTCTGCAGCAACTAAAAAGGGGATCCTGATTGACGTAGATTCCAGGTAATTCTCAACTTCCACGTTTTTATTTTGACGAAACTACCGAGCCGATTTCAACGAAATTTAATGAACGTCTTAAGGACAACTAGATCTACGTGCAGTATTTTTTGGGTTGCTATATCTTTGAAAGTGTAGGAGCAGTAAGCAATCAACTTTTCTCCGGTAAAAGCTCTTTTTATAAAAAAAAATTCCTTGACACTTGTAACTATAAGCCTGAGGCCGGGTTTCCTTCCTTTCATTCGTGCTGCTGGGTTATACGAGTCTAGGGCGGGGTCTTCTTAACCTCTCTCTCTCTTTCTCTTTTTATATCTTTTTGTATTATTTTTAAGACGTCTTTCTTCTTCTGCCGTTTGCACACAACGGTACACTGGCTGGGGGTGGTGGGGGGAACGAAAAATAATACCCACCGTCAAAAACAGTCCTCCCCGCAGGTGTTGCGTGTGTGTGTGTCTGTGTGTGTAGAGTGTGTCTTTCGTTACAGATCCAGTCATTCAGGTTTAGAGCGGCTTTAGAGAGAGAGGCGACAGCAAAGTGTTTCGCGTTATACGAAAGTTTAAGGTGACTTTGAGTTTAATTGTGTTGTTTTATTAAAATTGCGTGAATAACTAGTGGATGCGACATAATGGCGTCGAGTGCTAACAGGTGCGTGTATAGAATAACGAGCTACTTTTTGGTTTTGCTACCTGCTACTTCAACTAAAGTTAGCTGATTTGTACGTGCCACAGATGATTGATATACAAGTTAGTAAGAAAGAGCTACTAATTGATTTACTAAGTAAACGTTAGTACTAGCACGCTACTTAACTGCTAGCTAGTTAGCTATGCTGATCGAAAGACACAAATAATAGTCGACCGGGAAAAAGTAGGATTTGGTTGATTGAACTGCATTCAATAAGCTAAGCTAGTAAGCTCAGTTGCTAGTTAGCTAGTAAGCTAGTTAGCTAATAAGCTAGTAAACTAAGCTCGTAACCTGGTTGGCTAGTAAGCCAGTAAGCCAGTTAGCTAATAAGCTAGTTAGCTAGCAAGCTAGATGGGTAGTAAGCCAGTAAGCCAGTTAGTCTGGTAAGCTAATTAGGTAGCCGGGTAAGCTAGTAAGCCATAAGCTAGTTAGCTAGTAAGCTAGTTAGTTATTAACAAAAGCTAACCGTTTACAATGTACAGTGTTACAATGTTAGTTTACAATGTACGTAGCTTTGCAAACATGTGGTTTGTTAGCTAGTACAGTGTTGATTATTGCTTGCAGTTGCTAACCAATGATAATGCTGAATTAGCTAACTTAAGTTTCGAGTAAATAGCTGGTTAGTAGTTTACTGAGTTACAATGTATTTAACTTCTCAAACAAATAGTTTACTAGCTAGTAAGGTGGTAATGATTATGAGTTACAGTTGTTAATAACCAATGATAGTGCTAATTTAGCTAACTTTAGTTTAAAGTATTTAGCTGGTTAGTCAAATACACACCATCATTAGCTAATGACCAAGTTAGTCAAGCGTACGATTAGTAGCTTATTGAACAAACTAACTAGCTAGCTAATAGTCTGATTAGTTAAAGTTAGTAGAACTGAAGTATGCTTCAAATCGTTTAGCTGAGCTGGTTATCTAACATAATTAAGCTAAAGCATCAGTAGGAAAGTTGCAGCTTACCGTTGCTGTTTGCGGGAAAAATAGTAATCTAGTCGAATACTTGTCTTAGTAACGTGCTTATAGATAATTAACTTTACTTAATTAGCTTCATAGTTAATTCAATGGCGCTCTAGGTTAATACTCTTCAAAGCGTGTTAGCCAGTTAGCAAGTCCCGCGGTTCGTTGGTTGGTAAGTCAGCTAGTAGCTCTTGATTAGCTAGTGTTAATTAATCTAGTAAGCTAGTTAGTAGGCAAATAGTTATTTAACTTGCTAGTTACTTGGTTAGTTAGCTAGTATAGTTGATGGATAGGTATGTAGTTCGTTAGTTGAGTAGTTAAGTTAGTAGCTAATTGGTCTAACAGTAGTTCAACCAGCTGTGGTTCCAGTTTGGTTGTTCGTGGAGCCAGGAACTGCTGAAACCGGTGATATTCACCCAAATCCAGCAGGCAGACGGTTACCAGTAGGTCGTTCAGCAGTTTTTGTATTGGACGATATTAACGCATCTGAACATTTTATCTAAGTGGGTCAGAAACAGGTCAGCAGTCAGTCATCGACTGGTCGGAAAGTCAGCTTATCGCTCCGGCTTTTGAATGACTGAATCTTTTGAAATGCAAAGTTCGCCACAGCAACTATCAAGTCCATAAAAGGACCCCCAATTCTATACGAGCTTTTTACGATCCGTCTTGGCAGCATATACAACCCTATTTGAGGCTTTCAACGTGGTTTCCTGAATAATAAAAAAGAACCTGCCCCATCATACAGTTAGATGGAAGCTATTCTACAAGAACCGTTTTTCTTAGCCTCAGGACGGAGGGTTTCGAATTCAGACTTTTTCTTTTCTTATGACGTCCCATCTATGCGTCATCATACGCAGTTGTGGAATACCAATTAGCGATTGCTTGTTTTTTACATGGCTCCGTTGCGTCAGCATAGCAAGGTTCTTCATTTACAGGAGTTACAATCTGTCTTGTCAATTCCATAGGGAAAAAAATAAGTTACTGTAATTCTTAAGTACAGCCAAGAGGAGTTTTAAAAAAAGGGTTCTTGACGGGGAGAAGTTGATCGCTTATGACACCCAGGTTTTCAAAGATATAACAGCCCAAAAAATATCGAGTGTAGAACTGATAGTACTTTACGTGCTAGCAAAGTTTCATTCAAATCGGGCTGTTAGTTTTGCCAGAATAAAATCCTAAAGATTACAAATTATCATTAGATCCCATCATTCAGTCTTGGTTTTGCTCTAGGACTTGTATAATATCGAATATATTTGGAATTGACCAAAGGTTGTAGTTTAGTTTTTACTTAAATGTAATCTGTTACTTTGAACAACTGGAAAAATTGTTGGTCTGAAAGGTTTTGCCCATTGAAAACCGTGAGTTTCGAAACCTTGGAAAAAACCGTTAAGAGTTTAGATTGATAAAGTTTGGGCAGCTCACGACTTGGAAAGTAGCGCACATCATAAAACAATCAGAATTCTCCTTCGCGTTGTAATTGACTTGTGGTTTTGTAATCGGACTAAAAGTGTAGAATTTGAAGGGGCAATGAATGTAAGTTAGATAGATGGATAGATAGACAGATTGATGCATAGATAGATAGGTAGACGGAACTTGAAATACTTCTGTAATCAGCTTTGAATACGAGTAAAACTGAACTTTTTGTTTGATTGATTTCGCCTTTAGAGAATCTTCATCGCGCTTGTGCAACTGGGTCCTGTTCGGCTCGCTCTTGGTTTCAGCGCAGATTCTGCTTCATGGCATCGTAGCTCTGGTCCTCTTCTGGGTCATCTACTACAGAGATGGCTTTGGCTGGAAAGACCAACCTAAAAAGGAATTTAACCTCCATCCCGTGCTCATGATTGCTGGCCTGATTTACTTTCCAGGGAATGGTACGAAACAGTTCTCGAATCCCCTACTAGATGGCGCTGCTGAATTGTAAACAAGCAACTTTTCATGTAAACAAACTTAGCCATGTGATAGTCCCGTTTGCTTTGTTGGCGCTTGAACAACGCTAGGTTATAGGTGAATAGTAGTAAAAACTGGCTAGGAATAGTTTATGTAATGCTTTTTAACATTCAATTTCACGTTCAGACCAATAATAGCAAGTTTTCTTCGTCTTTTTCCTACTATTTGTGAAGCTCTACTATCATACCGGACTCTGCGATGCTGCCCCAAGATCTACAACAAGCTGGTGCACACCATGTTTCACCTTCTGGCCATCCCGTGCATCGTTATAGCTTTCATCGCAGTTTTGGATTCGCACAACCTCGCCGTCCCCGCCCCGATTCCGAACTTCTACAGTCTTCACTCGTGGATGGGCTTGGCAACGATGGGACTCTACGCTCTGCAGGTAAATAGCATTACAGAAAGGCTTACACACGAGTCAAAGTAACATAAAACATCGGTTATCATTATATTTTACAGTTTGTAGTTGGGTTCTTCAGCTTTCTCATACTGCTGATCTGCGACAAATCCACCCTAGGGTTCCGAGCTGCTCTCGTACCCATCCACGCAATCTTTGGATTGGTGACATTCCTCATGGCTATTGCTACTTGCCTGTCGGGACTCACCGAGAAGGCTATTTTCAGTCTAGGGTATCTATTTTTATTTTATCATCCACTGTATTTACTTCATTCAGTTGAGATGTAACTTATTTATTCCGGTTTTCCTTAATCTAAAATTGTGTTCATCGTTTTACAGGGCAACTTACAAAGATCTACCGGAGGAAGCCATCGTCGTTAACGCTCTGGGTGTTTCTTTGTTAGCACTGGCCATCGTGTACCCGTTACTGCTGCTGCGTGAGGAGTACCGTTACAGAACTGGTCCCAAATAAATGGACACACAGGGAACAAAGTTCCATTTTTAAAAAAGCAGCTGCTGTTCAACCGCATTTTACGCATTCATTATACATACACATATAGCGTACTGAGAATTTGAAGTGAACGGTACATTTTGTTCGCAAGCTATTTCTCTTTCTCTTTTATAAACATTTGATTTGATTTAAAACAGTGCGTCGTGAGATTCATATACCGTACGCTTTGTATATTTGATTCTCTAAAAATTAGTGCAAACCAAAAATAGAGGGTAAATCAGATGATCACTTTATAAACATTTCCTCGTGTTAGTACAATCATTTTTTACATGTCAGAAATATAGACGATCATTGACCAATCCGTCAATCTTATTTCTACGTTATATAGTTGAGGGTTGCTCGATTCTTGATATCGATATAATCGATACATTCCAATATCGATTACCTCATTGGGATTTCAATCGGATGGCTATGCTGAGAAGAAAACTAATATCGATATTAACGATACTGTACAAATTATCATATCAATTTTCCTATCAATATTCGGAAACTCCTCTCGTTACGATAACTAAATGTATCGAGTCCAAAAGAATCGATATATCCAATACTCATTAAAGGTTAAATCAAATGAATATCAGGTTGATTTGTGATGGTGCTACGCGACTAATTAGTTTTGTATTTAGTTAGATTGATATTTCACGTATTGTATTCATATCGTACTTAAATACGCGGAATGTAAAACTCTAGATTTGAAAAACCTGAAACTGAATCATCCCAAAGAGGCTTTCTATTCAAAGGAAATTGACTAACCTCCTTTACTTGGTGCCATAGTAACTGGCCTGGTTCCCTTTCTGCTCGGGTGGCCTTCAAAAGATGAGAACTGGGCAGCTCATCATGTAGCAATCAATAAGACACTCTGGCGTTTCCCCAACCAGATCCCCCGCAAGATGCAGTGCTATTGTGTTCGTCAGGCTCGAGCGGGGATTAGCTCTAACGATCCTGCACGACTCGGAGCACTGCTTCTCACCTGACAGTTTCTATTAAGGAGAATCTGTATTGTATTTCCCAATCGGGTAGGCTTCCTTACATACAGAGCTGTGACTTATGAAGACAATCCAGGTCCTAATTACCAGCTTTTGATTTAGCTACGTGAACTTCTTTAACTTCCGTAGACATTAATTAGGGACTAACGTTAGGCTTTAACTAAAAGTACAAAACTGACAGTTCTCTATACCTTATTAGTGAGATACTATAGTTAGCAACAGAGGGTTTCACGAGGCAGTTGCCTCGTAAGCGGCGAAGGTGGGTACCAAAGCGAAAACAAGTACGCTGAGGGAAAGCTCTCGCACACATAAAGAGTAGAAATTTGCATGAAATTGATGGCAGAGGTTAAGGTAAAAGGAAGGGGAGAGGTTGGTGGGAACGAAACGGTCAAGTTCCCACTACAGTGAAATAAATGATCAATTCATATTTGTTAATTACGTCAGTTGGTAGTGTGTACATGGTGGTATAAGGTGCCCACTTTGGCCACGAAGGCATTGGGGTATTTGTAGTAACCCCAAAATGCGGAAGGTGGCTGGATTTGGTATCTCAAGGATCATCTTGTATTAGCCGCTTACTCTTTCAAAAGGGACCAAGTTTTCGCGTCTGCGGCGTTCTAAGTTTTGTACAATATTTTGCTTACTGAACTGGACAATAAAAGTTGATGCAACGTATTTGTGCTCTGGTGCGAACTGAAAGAGTGTGCAGAGGGGCTTGTAACCGAACGCACGCTATTTACAAAGCGTTCCATTTCAAGTCAATCTACTTTGTAATGTTAGTCAACCTATGAACGGAACGCGTTCCATGTCAACTGAATCTAGTTTGTAATGTTAGTCAACCTATGAACGCAACACGTTCCATGTCAAGTCAAGCTAGTTTGTAATGTTAATCAACATGCGAAAGCAATGCGTTCCATATCAAGTCAAGCTAGTTTGTAATGTTAGTCAACCTATAAACACAATGCGTTCCATGTCAAGTGAATCTAGTTTGTAATGTTAGTCAACCTATGAACGGAACTCGTTCCATGTCAAGTGAATCTAGTTTGTAATGTTAGTCAACCTATGAACGCAACGCGTTCCATGTCAAGTCAAGCTAGTTTGTAATGTTATGTTAATCAACATGCGAAAGCAATGCGTTCCATATCAAGTCAAGCTAGTTTGTAATGTTAGTCAACCTATAAACACAATGCGTTCCATGTCAAGTAAATCTAGTTTGTAATGTTAGTCAACCTATGAACGAAATGCGTTCCAGATCAAGTCAAGCTAGTTTCTAATGTTAGTCAACCTATGAACGCAATGCGTTCCATGTCAATTCAATCTAGTTTGTAATGTTAGTCAACCTTTGAATGGAACGCGTTCCATGTCAAGTCAATCTAGTTTGTAAAGTTAGTCAATCTATGAATGGAGCGCGTTCCATGTCAAGTCAAGCTAGTTTGTAATGTTAGTCAGCCCATGGTCACAATGCGTTCCATGTCAAGTCAAGCTACTTTATAATGTTACTTTACCTATGTACGCACGCGGTCACTTAGGAAGCGCGTGCAACTACGATTGATGTTAGTAATACGATTACTTTTATATTTTATATTGCGGCCATACTTGACCTCAAAATTAATAGTGCTTGAGGTCAAAAGACTTATTTTAACGCGAAGAATTCAAATTTCTACTTTTTATTGCTTATTTTGGCTTAATTTTTGAGAAAAAAAACCTACAACCGTCAATTCAAATGAGGGGGAAAACAGTTTTTGGTCTCTAGCTCCCTTATTTATGAATATATTTTAGCGAATAAAAAACATCCATTTTCTGTTTCACAGAATCTTAAAATTGTAACAAACTTTATACATAACCTTTGAACCTTTAAAACGATGTTTTAATCTCGAACGGTTTACACGCTAAACGAATTTGAAGATACATTTTTTTTCCCGCCGGTAGTTGAAAATAACGTTCGCGTTTACCCCGGCTTAAGCCATTAGAGACCTCATATCGCCTGACTTTTTAAAGTCTGTAAGGTTGTTAAGTATGTATAAAGTGTTCCCTCAGTTGATTCTAAACCATGAGGTTTTTGTGAAAATGTTCCGCTTGCGGCGGCCAAATTCGTTTCTTAATTCACAATCCACATTGTACCGCTATCACGGGGCGCACAAATACGGGTACCGAAGCTTTTTAGTCAGAGGCGTCAGCGTACCACGTATTTACCACGGCTGACCTACCCAAGCAAGTTGGAGATCTCAAAATGGACCTCATAATGCGAATGTACAGAACAAAGTTCCTATACATCACAGGATGGGAGCTTGTCGCATGGGTACGCCTCAGAGACCTGGGTGGGGATGGGTACCTCTGGTTGGCAAGTTATAATTAGAAGATACTAACCAGTTTAACACTTCGTATATTCTGCTAGCTGGGAAATTCAATCACAAGTTTTAAATCTTAGTGTATTACTATTTTTAGCTCCCAGTTATTAGCTGTTAATACTTTTGCGTGACTGCAAGTTGTTAGCCAAGATGCCTGCTCATGTCGTTAGCGATGCTTGTAAAGCTACTACTCAACTAAGACTAAATCCAGTATTAAGCCTACCATAGTAAAATTTACTATGACATTCCGTCTAGTAATTGACTAGTGGATCTACAAACTCATTGCAAAGCTATTAGTTTGCTTTCAGCGTTGTGCAGGTGCCTCTGTAATTTCCTGGTTGACCCAATTAACTAAACAACTAATACACCGATACTATTTAACTTTATTTGATAACTTGTTAGAATTCAGCGCATTTATCAATTGTCGTATACCAACACAGCTTGATGGGTTTTCTTTACTATTAATTGCTACAGTACTGTCACTATCCTAGGCTATGCCACCGTCTTGTCTTCTCTATCCGTCTATCTATCTCGTATCCGTGTACTCACCTGTCTGTCTATCTATCGGTCTATTTATCTATCTACCTACCTATCGGTCAATCTATCTATCTATATCTATCTATCTATATCTATTTATCTATATCTATCTGTCTATCTATCTGTCTTATCTATCTATATCTATCTATCTCTCTACATATGGTCTAAATATCTATCTATCTATCGATCTATCTATCCGTCTGTCTATCTACCTACCTATCTATCTATCTATCTATCTATCTATCTAACTATCTATATATCCATCTGTCTTTCTATTTATCTATCTATCTATCTACCTATCTATCTATCTATCCTTCTGTATAATTAACTATCTTATCTACCTACCTACCTACCTGTACTGTTTTTCTAAAGACCATGTGATCCTATAGAAACCGGATTCTCTTGTGTATAAATGCTACTCATATTAACTTCTCCATATCTCACTATCATCTTGGACACTGCCAGGACATCTCAAACAATCCTAGCTGGGTGACATATCGCGTCACATTCACATCACCATTTCCAACTGGAGATCAATGCAAAAGCAGACACCGTAACAGGATACCAAGTCAAAAGCCAGTAGTCCGGGAGCGTCACAATACATGTCATCTTGGCAGCATTTCATGTGCAAGATTCTTTCTATGCCAACAGATATCATCTTTCCCTCTCCTATAGTTCAGTATGAAAAAGAACGAGTCATCTTCCATATTAGATTTCGCGTGTATTCACTTGATTATATAATAAAAAAGAGAAATTAATACAATTTTAAACTAGTACGTAAAATATAAACTGCACTTGATCATCTTTTCCAAATAAGCCAACCTCTTTGTAAGTTTTTTTCTGTGTATATATGCTTTCAAAAAACGGGTTCAAAGCAGGCCTGACTCGAGTAAGGAACGCGGTTTCTTCAAGATACCCATTAGTTTTTCTTGAAATCATTTCAACGATATAACCTTGGTGAAAAAATGAAGCAGGTACTGGATTCCAGTTGAACTTTTTGTGGGTTTCTGAGAGAAAATGGGATGGGGGGCGTGTTCCGCGAGCTCGAGTTATTCCATTTCATCGTGTCCAACAAACAAACCAGTCGATTTTATTGCCACGCGCGCGTGAGGGGGAAAAATGAAGGAAAATCAAGAGGAAAATCGATAGAAGATCCATCATTTGAGAACTTTCTGAAAGTGTAGTTTTTTTTTGCTAATATATATTAGGAAATTTCCGCAATTTGGATTTGGTACCTAATTTTTTTAAAGGAATTTCTTTGTTAAGAACCGTAATTTTTATTCTTGAATAGTATTCATCCCGCGCTGTACACAGTCCATTCTTTTTTTCCGTTTTTTCTAATTAGTGTTTTTATCTGTTTAGATTAAAGAGAAGTGATCCTAATATCGGTTAGTATCTTAGTAAGGCTATCAAGGCCCAGTAAATAGCCACTATCGGGTCCCCAGTGAACCAAAGAGTCGGCTAAGTAACCGCAGAACGTTGTATGGGCGAAATCGATCATGCGGACATCAGCGAGATCAGACCATGAGACGCGGCGCTTGGGCGTTTGGAAATCTTCAAACATGTCCTCCATGAAGTGATCCTGATCGACGACGGGCGTCAGTTCGCCTTCGTCTTCGGCGACGAAGTGAACCGAGCTGCTTCTATTGCTCTCCAGGACCAGACTCAATCCGGACGAAGAATGCTCCAGTTCGTTTTCACTCATCTCGAAATCGTGTTCCGTGTCCTCGGCGTCCGCATCGACGGTTCTGTGGAATGGGGGACGAGCTGCGAGATCCAGTCCGCTGTCGGAACTATCGGTGGAATTCTCGCAGTCAAAAGCGCTCGATCGGTTGGCTCCGGGCTGCGACCGTTTCTCCAGGTTCTCCAGGCATTCCATTCCGCTATCTATCGATAAGGGACTGCTGCTGAAGGAGCGCGTCTCATCGGTGTTGAAGTCGGTTGAATTGGTGATGGACAACGAGTCGAGATCCATATCGTCGGAAGCGTTGCGCTTCTGAGACCGCCCGGGAATCTGGATATCGGAACTGGAACGCAGAGGTGGGCAGCTCTTACCCTGTTCCAGGACGCAGTCGGAACCGGAACTCGATCGAGATGTGCTGTGGAAACGAGGCTTGGTACTCAGCGGAATTTCCGGTGATGGATCCTCGCATCCTTCGTAAACGACCAGCAACGAACTATATGGCAAGTCAGTTGTCATTTAACTTGTCAGTCAGTTAACCTGTCAATTTATCTTTCTATCTATTTGTATATCTATCTATCTAACTATCTGTTCATCTATCTATCTATCTATCTATATATCTGTTTGTCTAGCTGTCCATCTACCTATCGATCTGTCTGTCTATTTTCTGTCCATTTATCTGTCTATTTTTCTACCTGTTTGTCTATCTATCTATCTGTCTGCTTATCTACCTATCTAACCTCTAACTATCTATCGTATCTATCCATCTATCTGTATATCTTCTATCCATTTATCTATCTATCTATCTATCTACCTGTCTGTCTGTCTGTCTATCTATCTATCTATCAATCTATTTATCAAGCTTTCCATCGTATCTACCCTTCTACCTACCACTACCTATCTATCTATCTATCTGTAATGTTTTATCTGAAGACCATATGGTCCCAAAAAACTGGATTCTCTTGTAAAAATATGCATGCTCTAGATCTAGTTTGTCGGTTATAAATAACGAGCATCATGCGGGATCTCCCCTTTAGCGGCTCTGGCACCGACACACATGTGTTGTACAGAATTCTACATTCTACATGCGTCGGAGATGTAGGGAAAAAAATCTAAACGCTTAGCAACTTAGCGATCAGAGACAGGTAAGCCCTGATAATCAGTTTCAAAACCTTGTAGAATTAAACTGAATCTATCCTGACTGACTGAATTTCTAATACTTGAAAGTTTCGAATCAAATTTAACAGAGGTGAGATTAAGTGGGTAGTAATGCTACTGGAATGGGATGCTCTCACCTGGAATAGAATCTGAAAGTATCTTGTTTCTCCACGGCTTTTCTCAGTTGTCGCAATTTGTCAATGACCAGGTCGATGATGAGACTTCTACGGGAACCTCCGCCGGCGAAGAACTGAATTAGCGCTCTCCGCAGTCCAGCCGCGTCCAGATGGCGTCCGTAATACTTGTCCTGGCTCCAGAACGAATCCGAAGTAGCTTGATAAACCTGTTGGATTTCAAAATTAGACATAAAAATACGATCAAACTAAACCAATAAATCATGACAAGAACCGCCTCCGTGCCAAAAGAGTAATTAAGAAATAATGTTCTTGGAAATTACAATGAAGAAAAAAAGACGCGCGTCTTTGGCAATTAGTTTGAGAGCGGGACAGCGAAAGATTTGCAGGCGTTCTGCTCGTAGATTCTGGCCGCTCATACAACAGCGCGCGCGGGGCAACACACATGCATGTTGACCGTGGACTCGAGCCAACAGTCCAATAATAACTCGGTAATATACGCGAGACTAACTCGGTGTATTAAACTAGATTGCTATCTAATTAACCATAGACGGTATAACTTATCAAAGTGAAAAACTAATAACTAATAACCTAGTTTTATCAATTTGGTATTAAACTAAATTACCATACAACTGAACGATGTAAGAGAATCAGTTGATTAAGTAAGGAGAATTAAGCAGTTGGGGTTAGTAGGTCAGCATAAGATGTATTGCGGGAGAGAGATACCTGCATTCCGCAGAGTCTGACTCCGAGAGATGCGGATGTGCTGGCAGCACACTTGGCCATTTGTCGATTCCTTTTTTCCGCCGTGGCATCATCGCCGTGCTGTCGGGTTCCCATCTTTAGATCCAAAACACAGGGGCGCCGGAATCTCGACGCGACGTTCTCCAGCATCAGAAAAACTGGCAAATCCCAAAAATAATCCTTAATTTTTTTACCTCTATTTAGAAAGGTCAATAACCTTTTAGCAAAGAAATACTATTTTTTAATTCAAAACTGTAATTTCAAACGCGGATATTAAAAACCTACGGGATGCATTTTTAGTTTTAGATTTATTTAGGAGACTTGGCAACAACGCGTTGTTTACAACGACTGTCACGTGGGGCCGGAGCAGTTATATACTGTCTTCATTTATTAAGATCATAAAGATGAATTATATAAACATCTTTGTAGTATTAACTAGAAAGTGGATGATCTTTATGAATAGAATGAATGCAAGTTTCTGAAACGTAGTTGAAATCCAGACTTGGTTAGATGCAAGCATTTGAGCGCAGGCCAGCGTAATATTGAATTACCCTAGACTGTGGTATTAGCGTTATATCCTTATGTTAACTTTAAGTTAATTATCCTTAAGTTAACTAGCTTCTGAAAGCCGCCACTTTCGACTGGACTTGTGGGAGTTGAGCAAAGCTGACATTGTGGGGTCAACTCGACTCAACTCGAACTGAATCTTCGACTTTAGAGCCGAATCAAGGCGATTACAGTTTGCAAAACAGAGGTCAACTCGGATGTACGACAATGTTGTATTCAACACTGTTGCACTTTTGTCACAACATGTCATTGACATGATACAGTCATTTGCATTGGAAAGAACCTGATGACCTGGCTTAGTCGCTGCGCAGCGAGGGGATAAAAGGTCATTCACTGTTTACCAAAGTCTTCCTTCTGTCTACTATAAACTACACGGGTTATAAATAGCCGTGCATGGAAACAGTGAACTGTACACGAAGGAGTCAAAGACCTTCCGACATGGGGCAACTGCAACGATGGGCGATAATGTCAAACTAGAGTCTTGCTTTTTCAGCAGTAGTCAGTACTAGGTTCAGTAGTTTGACTGCGATCTTGAGTAACATCGCTTAAACGAACCGCTTTGACTTGTATGGCGTGTTTCAGTTAAGAAAAAAGGCCTGTGATCACTTTCATATTGGCAAATCGTCCTAATTTGATTGTTTGAGATTGCACAAAGGCAATCAGATGACACTTCAGACGTCTTATGATCTATTTACTTAAGCCGTAATGGTAAAAGTGAAAAACCGGCATCATTATAAACAACTTACATTGTGAAGATCCGTCTGAAAATGGCTGTGCCGGCTGATGGACTGTAACTTCATTCTCTGCAAGGCATATTCTGTCAGAAAATTGTCAAATTAATAACTCTGGCGAATCTTAATCTTTACAAACAGCTTACCACCTCTATCAATCATTAATTAATGTTATTAACTATATTAACTATTCACTACAATAATAGGTTATATAATACAAATATGAATTAATCTACAGATAATTAAAAAGCCTTCAAGTTCAAATCAATAATAATAATTTAAAATTTATTGCTAGATGAAACTGAAAGGCCTTGATAAAAGAGGAAAGAATAAAATCCTGTTAATGATACCTAAGAGGTGCGTCCTGTTTGGAGTTGGCTGCCGACTGGACTTCTGTCTGCACCGACACTTGTTCAGGATCGTATATCCTTAAGAGAGGGCGGCTATCGTCTGTCCTAGTTTGAGCGACACCTGTCAAACAAATCACCACAATTGAAGGCCACCAAATCACAGAAACGGTAAAGACATTCAAATACAAGGATTACACGGAGCCAACAAGAATCAAGACTTGTAATTAATATGGCGATAAGACGTTGACAAAGGGTCTTCGTTTACCAACAATCGAGATAAAACTAAAATAAACCGGTTTTTCTTAAAGGACGCGGTTGTTAATTTCACCTTCGCCAAACAACAACAGGTTTTAGCCGTTATAGTTTTAATAGCAACATTAGACAAGTAGTTAATATCATTTAAATTATTGGTAAAATGTATAAAGCTAAGGAATTTATCAGTTCCACTCAGTTCCACTCGTTCCTTAAGATTCCAGTTACAGTAAAGAGGTACAGACCTCTGAATCGATGGTTTTGTCTACAAGATGACAATCAAATGACAATTTTATGATTTTGCGATTATGATGTAACACTATACAAGTATAATGATAATATTATGTTTTAGCCAATATTCATCTTAACAGTGATAGAATTGACGAAAAATGTATACTTCTAACGGATTCATCAATTCCACTATTTTCCACTCATTCCTTAAGATTCCAGACACAGTAAAGAGCTACAGATTGTTGAATCGATGGTTTTACTAAAAGATGACAATTTAGTGAGAATCTTGTGATTTACTGCATATATATCACAATAATACCATATTTGATCACTGGTGTAAATGGTACATATCCAATCACAGTAAAAAGTTACAACCTTCAAAACACAGTTTGTTTAAGATGACAATCAACTGACAATGTCATGATTGATTTCGTATATATCGTAATAATATCATGTTTAACTGTTCCATATGTTGATATGTTATCCAACATATGACGTTATGTTGCAAGTTGAACTGACAGAGCGTGTGAAGGATTTCATTGCTAAAGGAAATCGAAATGTCTGCCATTGATCCGACCTACTTTCGTGCGTCAGCCCAACTGCACCGTTTCAAGGATTCGTTGCATAATTAACCTTTCCTTTATTGATTCGTGCATACGGCGGGAGTATCCCTATTTTGGTTATTAATCTCCGCTGGATAGACTGAGTTTTGTTTCCCCTTTCTCACGGCCCACCCTGATTTGTAATCGATAAGCTATAACCGTTTCGATTAATTAAACCAAACTCTTTGCTACTGAGATGGCCGTCAAGTTAACTTGAACGTAATTTAAATGTTGGGTCATAATTGAGATAATTCCATAAAACTTCATTGATTCAACTCAATTCACTGAGTTACAAAGATAGTAGTTTACTGGCCAAAACTGACTCGTTAAACTATTGAAGAAAACACCTTGTGACTGTGACACCAAACTTGACACAACTGGAAAAACGTCACACGTTCAGACGCAGCTGCATATCGCAGAGTAACACGTGACCCTAAAACTCTATTGTCTGGACTCGAAAAATCCAGCAGAGTTTCAAGGCTTTGGGCCCGTGACACAACCTGAATCGCCAAAAACGGAGAATACATATTATACTGAAATTATTCATCAAATTTCATTCATTTTGATTGATAGTAACTCATCAAAATGGCCAGCAGACGAGTCTGTATTTGACCTCAGCAATATCCTTTTCCGTTCTAGATAAGTATGGTGTCACCCTGGTGTACTTTGACCCGGGTATCATACATTACACGAGCGTCATCTCCTTCTTGAATTGAGAACCTTTCAGCCACCAGATCTCACGACCCGTTCTAGATTCTCACGACATCAAATACGTTCCCTGGTCTTGTTTTTGAACGAATACACCGACCGGGGAGTGACGTCATAAGGTTTACATAACGTCGTGCAATTACTTTTACAATAGTTTTATCATATTTCCGTTAATGGTTGTTTATGTACTGTATAAACATAATGTAATGGCTAATAGATCCTAAACAAACTGTTAAAACTAATTTGAAATTTCATTAAGATCGTTACTGGTATGGTATCAACATTTGGCGATCTTACATTGGTGTAAATGGTGTATATCAATCACAACAAGGTTGTATGAATGTGGATCATAAGGCATCTTGTGCCGCCCTTTAAGGGAAGGTACCTTTGTATGTAGGAATGAAGGCCCTGACTTCTGGCGGTGCGTTTTGGTAGAAGCTGAGCTCACGGGGAATGAGCGCTTTGCACACTGTTGACTGGTCCAGCTGCAGGAACAACGTATGGCCGCCCACCTGTGAACAACAGCAAACAAACTTTTCTTACAACACGCAGACCAAATCTACCGTTTTGTTCTTGTAGTTGTAGTTGTTGTCGATGTTCATTGTCTATTGTACCCATGTACCAAACTATCTACCTATCTACATACCTACCTATCTATCTATCTACCTATCTACCTATGTATCTATCTATCCATCTATCCATCCACCTAACTATCTGTCTATCTATCTATCTATCTATCTATCTATCTATCTAACTGTCTATCTATCTATCTATCTATCTATCCATCTATCAATCTATCCATCCACCTATCTATCTACCTATCTATCCAGCTATCCATCTATCTATCCAGCTATCCATCTATCTATCCAGCTATCCATCTATCTATATAACTATTTATTTATATCTATCTATATCTATGTACCTATGCATATATGCAACTGTCTGTCCATCTATCCATCCTTCCATCCATCCGTATCCATACATTGAACTATTCCATCTATCCATATAACTGTCTGCCTATCTTTCTACCTACCTATCTACCTATCTATTGATATAACACAGTCCAGTTGAGTAACCTTCTATCTATTCATTTTACCTATCTGTTTAAGCACCGGCCTATTGATGTACACAATTACCTTATCTCTATCTTTTTATCCATATATTTACCCACCTTACCTAACCACCTATAGCTCCAGTATTTAAACGCTGCCATATCAGTTCAATAGTTTTAAGTATTTTATAAAAATGATTTGCTAATTTACGATGCACTAATTAGACGATGTTAAAATTCATAAACTACAGCCATTGGTGTTATTCGAACAGAGACAATAGATGTAAATCTATAGGGACAGATGGGGGCTGGACAAATGGGTGTAAATGACCGGGTTAATTCTTACCTGATGAGAGAAAGGTTGCAGAGGCGTACAACGGAGATCGTTGTGCTGGCTTGAATGGGAACCGACTTTGCATTTCTTGGCACGCTTCACTTCCGCCGCCATCTCGAGCCCTTCGACGTCGCCAGCGGACCAACACACCATTCCACAAAATGCCACACTTCACTAACCTGCAATGGCATAGCAGATTATCACTTCATTAGTTGCACACTTTTCACTCGAGTATTTCGATAACTTATCAGATAAGTTCATTAATCCATTATTAGTGTGACACGATATTGTCATCTTCTTGATTTAGATAGTTTACACAGTGTACTATTTCAGCATTTATATTTATCTATTATTAACTATGATTTATATACCATAATTATAGTTAAAGTGGCTTTAACATGTACGTGAATAACTATAATCAAATGTTATTAGTAGTAGATATAGTTTGAATAATATCCATAGTCAATGCGAATAAAATTTACCAATGAGCCAATGTAAAAACCAGCAGGTCGAGGACCTATATACTGAACGACCTACTGCTAACCGTCTGCCTGCTGGATTTGGGCGAATATCACCAGTTTCAGCAGTCTCCTGCCTCTCCACAAGCAAACAGAGTGGAACCAGAGCTTTAGTATACGGAACTACATAGGATCTTCTAAGAAACCTGACAAGTTCACGTCCCTATGGTTAACAAGATTATAGTTTTGGCCGCATTTCTTCGAGGTTACCGGCCATACCTGACCGCCTGTGACGTCGAAATTGTTTGTTGTTTACCCCAGACCTTTGCACACTCTTCCGACTCCTATGTCCAACACGACCTGATTCAACTGGTTCTCAACCCAATTCATCGTTTTCCGTTCAAAACCAACCTTACTTCATGTTTATTTATCATTAAATATTAATCAAATTTATTGTTTGTAATTATCTACGGAGCTTGTTTATATATGATGGTGTGTGATGACGTCATCTGCGTTTCTGGCTGCCCGACAAGCGACAACAACTCAAAAGAACGTACTCTTATCTCTCACTTCTTAATGTTTACTGTTTTATTCCGCGTTTATATAATTTATTTACGATGCTCGTTTAGTGCTATACGATCAAGATAACGCGGATCTTTCTACTCATTGAACTTAATTAATTGTCATCACGTTTTTGTAGATGTGTGTATCATTAATAAAATTATAGAACTAGTAATTTTATAAATATATTAATTTAATACAGTAAAGGTAAACAGCTGAGGTCTGGAGAATTGTTGAATCTTGGCAGGTAGGACTTGAGGGAAGTGCAATTACCTTGGAGCTTCCTGGTATACGTGCGAAAACACAATTAGCGCTCATCACCAGTTCTTAAGAATAGCAACGACTCACTAGAATCACAAAAGACTCACATGTAAACCCAGATTTAACCTAAAATCTAATCAGCGTTTTCATATAATTAAGTTAATTACTACTTTGCTATAAAGTCGTTTACAACCTGCAACGTCTAGAATTTTACAGAACAATCAAGAATCATGGTGATTCTTTTTTTTAAATAGGAGTTTTCAAGATTTTCCCGAAGAGCTATTGAGAGTACTAGGTGCGTCCTAGGTGCCAAGCTAGGGTTTCACCCAAAATTAGAACCCTAGGAGTTGCCTAGTTGCTCCCCCCCACTCCCTCTTTGAAAGACGCTGTATAAAAAGCAGAGATGGTAAAGTCTAGGACAACGACCTTTTAAGGCCAACCGCAATAGTCACACAACCCAAATTTGGTCACAAAACCCCGTAAAACCCTTAAGGTACGAACCAGAAAAAAATCTATCAAATCTCAACTATAGTTTCGCCATCAAAATACCATCTATGACAAAACCCTGCTCAATTCGAAACAATGGCGCTGTTTAGAAGTTTCTCGATTGTTATAAAATCAAGGTCGCGTCAAATTTCGCTCTCCGATCTTCATTTGTTTCAATTTATATAAGGAGGTGAGGGGTGAAAAGAAGGCTGGAAACAGGTAACCCAATCTACAATTCGTAGAAAAGAAACATAGAAATGGGGGGAAAAAAGGCCAGGCGAAAGTTGTTGCACCACACCAAAAACCCGCGGCAATATAAGCAGCTGTTTTGCCTGTGGTACCAAGTCAAGTTGTTTCTATTTCATACAGAATTAAAAAAAGGACCGAATTTTTAATTATTTTTTAAGTAATAAAGGGACTCGCCTTTCTCTTCTTTTTCTCCTTCAAATGGCCGAGTAGCAGATTCCTGGGAAACTTCCAAAACAAGATTCAGAAGGTCTTTTCCCCTTTTGTTTTGATTATCAGCAAAAGTCCAAGGATTGAACCTTGGTTGTGTACAGTAACAAACTTCAGTTAACTGTAGTTGTCGGTATTGATAAAGAATACGCGTACGTGCGCGAATTTGTTAAAACGCTGGGTAGCCCCGACGAGTCTACGCGACCACGCGTCTGTCCTCTACGGAGACTGACGTGCGACTGAGGGATCTGAGACTGGCGCGCGAGCTCTTCCCTCTTGTTCTTTTCCAAAGTCGAATCTGTATGACGCAAGTTTTTCAAGTGCATATCAATATCAGGGGGTGCTTCCCCTATTGGCTGCATACATGGGAGGGGCGTGGTCTTTATCAATAAATGAGGGGGGAATTTTGCGAGTAATTAATCTATATACAAGATGGAAAGTTTAGACTTGATAGTCGAGTTTGAATTAGTTTTTACAGATTCAAGCTCAACTTTCGGATGTCGGATTTACCCAGCTTACAAGGCCACTTCTCAGTTTGCTACGGTTTGACGTAATCTTGAAATTACATTCGCAACGAATTTGAGGAGTTGTATTGAACCTATAGACCTATGGTTGGATTCTAATAGAGATACGAGTGTAGATAGATAGATAGGTAGATAGATAGACAGATAGATAGATAGATAGATAGATAGATAGATAGATAGATAGATAGATAGATAGATAGATTGATAGATAGATAGATAGGGAGATAGATAGGGAGGTAGATAGGGAGAAGATAGATAGAATAGACAGATAGATAGATAGATAGAATAGACAGATAGATAGGTAAATAAACAGATAGATAGATAGATTGATAGATAGATAGATAGTTAGATACATAGATAGATAGATAGATAGATACATAGATAGATAGATAGATACATAGATAGATAGATATATTCGTAGATAGATACATAGATAGATATATAGATAGATAGTTAGACACATAGATAGATAGATGGACGGATCAAACCTTGGATCTTTTTTATGGCATGCTATAACTGACTCGAGTTGGATATTTAAACATTCTGTTGATAGCCTGATTACTTACAATGTTGGTAAACGTCTGAACAGTCCTCTTACAACATCTTATAGCAACAGAATTATATATATAGTGATGGCAAATTTGAATATTATAGCACTATACGTTGCTATATAATATTCCATCTCTATGCCGATTCAACACTGATCAACATGTGAATCATCGACCCCAGATATAGTATAGTTTTGATCTTAAAATCAAGATTAAAATCTCTAATTATCTTAAAATGACTTATAAAAAAATCACTGCAATATCCAAAATGGATTTCAAAAAACGTGACTGATCGGGAGAAGACAACACGTGAGTTGAAAAAAGTCCAAAATTAGATTCAAATTCCCCGGCCTTGTTTAAAATGTCTCCCTTCAACGTCTTCTATCCGGTTAAACTAAACGAGAGAATCCATCAGTTAAGAATTAATTCCATCGAAATAATCATCTGTTCTAATAACCAAATGAGCATCTATAATTATTATTATCAACAGTCAAGATACATGTCTAATCTCTAAATGATCGATGGTTCCGATCTTTCAATCTGGGCTTAAACTTATCACTTTTCTAATTCCTGCACTTGATTGGTTCAACCGGTCCGTGATGAACGGCCATCACAGGCACACAAATCCGCGACAGGTTTCAAACGGATCGCACTGGAATTTCTGATTGTGGCAAATAAAGAGCCGTTCTCCTCTCTCGCTTTCTCGATAAGATTCTTGGCGCGAGAAGAGGCAGAAGGTTATTTCGGGATCTTCTGAAATCCCAAACGAGGATGAAGAGGGGGAAGAACCCGGAGACATGGAGAAATTGGCGAGGAAATGTCCGCAGATTACTTTTTTTTAACCACCGGAGTTTACAAGGTATTAATAGACGGCAGAAAATGAAAACTAGGGCGTGTAATTAAGGAGATACTAGGTGAACTAGATCCATGGTTATAACCTAGTAGCATTATATATACGTATTATTTTATCACAGCTCCATATATTCTGCACAGAGATGATAATCTTTATTTTTGAACCCAGAAACCCATCCGAAATGAATTTTAGTATCCGGGTAAATCATTTGCCCAGTTGTGTCTACAATCGGGAAATACCCTTGATTCATCCGCTTTTTATTCCCAGGCGCAAGTTACATTGACGAGTTTCAAGGTTTTTTGTTAATGAAATCAATTGAGCGAGGCCCTGAAAAGTATATACAAGGAATGGTTTTGAAAACCCCGGGGAATCATGGTAGAACCTCTGCAATGATTACTTTCGCAACTGTTTAGTAGATCCTAGAGAATCGACAGATGTTAGATAGATAGATAAGTAGGTAGGTGGATAGACAGACAGAAAATAGGATAGATAGAAAGAAAGCTAGATAGATAGATAGTTAGATAATTAGATAGATGGATAGATAGATGGATAGATGGATAGATAGATGTATAGATAGATAGATAGATAGATAGGTAGATACAATGATGGACAGATAGATGGACAGACAGATAAACAGATAGATAGATTGATAGATGGATAGACAGATTCACAGATAGACAGACAGACAGACAGACAGACAGACAGACAGATAGATAGATAGATAGATGGATAGATAAATAGACTAATTGCACTTATCAGTCCCCTGTACACGATCCAATAACTTCCTGCTTATTTATGCTACAATTTCGTTTTTCCAGAACAGGTACTGGTAAAACTCATTATATTCGTCCTATGCCCCTCTTAGTAATTACTGGTTTCAAAAGTGTTAATCTATTAACCAATATTATAATAACTATGCAATCTAGTATCAAGTTTTAAAACGGTAATGGTTAGCTCATATTAATTGAACTATGCAGTAATCAAACTATCTGGCCTCTTGCACAATCACAACTTTGAAAAAACTAATAAAAACGACATCCTGGAATATGGTACCAGTCTGTGTCCGGGTCTTACCTCTCGGTACACATTACCCGGGGTACTTTCCCCCACAAGAGCAATTGCGTCAAGGTAGGAAAAAAGCAGCCCCTTGTCCTTCTTTGTAGTAGCCAACCTGTCGGCCCTCAAATAAAGTCAATATAATAGACAACGAGTGAAATAACGTCAGCAGGAAATCCCTTTGCTTTTAGCCATTCTCAAGTGGGTCATGGCAGGCAGCGTAATTTGGTTTTCTTACACCGTTTCGCTGTTGTTTTTGAAAATCTCCTCTGTTATTTCGTGTCGGAAACTTTCCTTTTTGTTTGGCCGTATTTTTCAAAATTTCCCATTTTTTTCTCTTTCAACAGATAATTGGTGACCGAGGTCATATATTGCCTCTCTGGTATGCCGCAGTGGAAATGGGAAATCCACAACGTGACGTCGTTGTTTCATGCTTTCAAACAATGGCCAGCTTTTGGAAGAGGAAAAACGAACACTACACGCTTATCATTCGATATTTCAATTCACAGACTCGATTTTTAATACATTTCAATTATCCAACTACTTTCAATCTCCTAATAATAAACAGTTCTCAATGTTTCAGTAAACTGTGTCTAATTGATCATTTGATTTTGAACTTGACACTCGACGCGCTTTTATCGCTTATCGACAATAACACAAAACCTTATCTCTGCCGAAATCCCCTGTGTTGTTTTTTCCAACGTCACCGTCTCCATACAGGTTTCTATAATTATACTTCCCAACCATTCACGGTCATTACAGTTAATCCGATGAAGTTAATTTAAAGCCTAGCAACAGAGTGTCACAGCGCGCGCTGCGAGGAATATGTTTTTTGATCGATCGATTTGTGCGGACACAGTAGCGATTTGGGAATCAATAAAAAGACAAAAGATTTGTTCCCCGATTCCTACAGAAGGCAGGGCTGTTTTCACTTTAAATAAAAAAAAACTGGAAAACTTTTGACCTTACGTAAGAGGAGCTGCACGAGATTGTAACAACTTTAAAAAAAAATCGCTCCGGGGAAACAAAATGTCCAACTTATTCTTCTTGATTTTACCGTACGACTCCTGCGAGAAAGTCCGCTGAGGATGAGTTGACCGGGGCCCCAGGGCAGGTAAAGAGCTGGTTTTGCGTGTCTGGTAAAACGGTTTTTGATATGAAACTGTGCGGAGAAAAGTGCATAGAAGACTTTGCGTGATGGAGTTTGCAGCTGTTTGTCAATACTCGCTGGGTGACAAGCCGAAGCTCGCAGCTCTGCGAAAAACCAAGGGGGGGGGGGTCACGTGATGTCCCAGGGAGGCTTCTGATTGGTGCGCGAATCAACAAAGGAGAATTAGACGCGCTTGCGTGCGGACACGAGAAAGAGGAAGACACGAGATTACGGGTCAGCGGGTGGTCCCATTTCCATACCCTAGGCGAGCTTGGCAATGGTTCAAGGATAAAAGACTGTATTAAAGCCTAGGTGAGTTTGGCAGTAATGAAAGGATGGATTGTACTAGGCGATGCTTTGAGAGTAGACTGTATTAAAATCTAGGCGATCTTGGCAATGGTTCAAGGATAGACGATAGACCCTAAGCCACGCATTGGCAATGATCAATGAAACTGTGCTAAACCCTAGGTGAACTCGGCAGTGATTCATATATATGAAGACCTATATCGTGTTGTAACGGCTATATGGGCACTGTAGGCGATCTTGGCTGGTTCACTGCTGGACCCCACCTGAGCTTGGCAAATGACCAAATGGCCTTTTTTCATAGACTGGCTAACATGCTGTTTTAGTATTAACTTTTAATGTGTTTTAATTTCATACCTGAGATACAGTTGCCTTGGCAACAGTTAGTGTCGCTCGCTCTTAAAACTCTGAGCATGTGCTTCCTTTTTTTAAGTAGACAATTTGCCTCCTTAAAAAAAAGAGTTAAGATCGTGTTTATGAAACTGCAGCCATAACAATAAGTTTCCAAATGACTGGTTGAACGTGCCGGTGAATCAAAATCACCTTCCTATATGAATGACCATAACGCTATGAGTAATTTGATTCTATTTGAAATTCAAGTTTGTTTACTATTAACAACACGCTAATTAACAGTCGCTAGGTGGCGCTAACTGGTTATTTAATTAATCAAACTTAACTATAAGCCTCTTGATTAAGACAGGGGTTGATTTCCGTCGTTAATTAGTAATTGAAAACAATAATTCTAGAGAATAGTTCAGGTTGCTGCCGCTAGGTGGCGCCGTACAATATTTTTGTTATGCAAGGAGCCTTTGCTACACAGCTGATCCTCGCTGCTTTCTTGCTGTTTGCCCCACGCTTGGAGAGGTACAACAGTCAAGAGATAAAATCCCTTGATTATATTAGATAGACGACGTTAACTGGAAACGGTTAGTTCTTTTATGGGAAGCTCAAATTCCTCCAGAGCCGGTGGAAATTCCAATAGTGAAGATCAGAGTCGTCAACCTGCGTCGTCGGACAGAATGGATCGTCTAATCGTAGTCGAAGATTCCGACAACAATTTCTCATCGGACGAGAATTCCGATACAGATTTCGCCACGATACTCGCACAACTCATAAGGAGCGGGCGGGCGCAGATACTACCCAGCCGCGACCTGGATGACGACGATGACGACGACGATGATGACGATGAGTCCGAGTACCTGTCTGCCAGAAACGAGAGGATGTCGTGTGCCTTCACGAGCCACACAAAACCGGACACTTCGATTCTGAAAGTGTGATTTCCTTTTATTTCACTGGCATTAGCCTGTTTGATCTGGGCTGCCTGATCGATCGATACCACTATTAAAACTGTGATATCCTTGATATATTGTATTGTCATGGTACTGATACGAATAATAAGTAAATCGCTTTTAGTGTTTAAAACTCCTGTTATTAGGTTGTATGATTTTAATAATCTGATAAAATTGTGATATCAGAACGACCTTCATTTCATACTTGTCTTTTAGAATTCCGACATCTACTTTGCCACGAGCGCCTCGTCCGGCCAGTTCAAGTACAACAAAAAACCAAAGTCAACCAACCTGCACAAACTGCTCTTCCAGCGGGAGGTCGGGATGAACGGCCTGGGCCAGTTTTTGCAGCAGGACAGGAGCAACATTAACCACAAGTTCCTGCCAAATGACTTTGACAAGGTGGCCAACTACTATCACAAGATATTCTGCGGGACGTACTCGAGGAGCGGAGACCTCTTTCTCAGTGCCTCTCAGGGTACAACTGGCATTTACACTTAACAAGACTTTTGTTTCTTATTACACACTCTGGTTGTGCTCCATAGATCACATAATTAAAGTATTTGACACATCCAACGGGAAGTTCGACCTGCTCAAATGGATCCGAGCGAGGGACGTCGGCTGGAGTGTTCTCGACACGGCGTTCAGCCCAGACGGCAATCACCTCATCTATTCCAGCTGGTCTGAATCAAGTATGTTTATTTAAAATGACACTCATATATTAGATATGTAAATATAATATAATGTAATTATTATGGAATTGCGAATGTATGCATTACATAAATATATAATTAATTTTTGCGTGATATCATTCGATGTAAATATTACTGTAAGATATTGTGTAATGTATTATGTTCTTGCAATATGAATATATTAATTATTTTAAGTGGTATCGTTATTGTACATAAATTAATGACCTGGACACGTCTAGTTCACATGTGCAACCTGTATGGCGACACTGAGAAGCACGAGCCCCTCGTTTTGTGCCCCGAAGAACGCCGCTTCTGCATCTTCTCGTTGATGTTCTCGCACGACGGACGGGAAATCCTCGGCGGGGCCAATGACGGAGGCTTGTACGTCTACGACTGCGAATCCCATCAACGCTGTTTAAGGGTAAGTTAAATTGAAAATCAGGCAATTTTCTTTAATTTTAACAATGAATTTGTCATTTCGGTAGATTGGAGCGCACGAGGACGATGTCAATACCGTGGCCTTCGCAGACGAGACTTCGCATATCCTCTTTAGCGGTGCAGACGATGGTCTATGCAAAGTATCAATCTTCTACCATGTCTTATTTTAAAATCGTTAAGTTAAATTGCAACTTTTGTAATATTTTGGTAGTAGCAGCTTATTTAATGAATAATGAATATTGCTAATTGTTTAAATCTATTTAGGCTTTGCACATCTACTTTCCTGTAAATCTCAACTTAAAGTCGGATTTGTTACATAATTGAATAGTTTAATAATCTTAATTATATGACTTTGATTGCTGGTTATAGTATAGTCCAATTTTAAAAATTATATATGTTAAATTACTTTAGGTTTGGGATCGACGCACCCTGAACGAGACATGTCCGCGTCCCGTCGGGATCCTAGCCGGTCATGCCAACGGCATCACGTTCATCGACTCCCGCGGCGACGGACGGCATTTGATCACCAACAGCAAGGACCAATCCATTAAGCTGTGGGATATGCGCCGGTTCTCTGGCAGTCAGGCGGAGGAGGAGACAAAGGCAGCCGTCCGGAAACTGGACTGGGACTATCGTTGGCAGAACATTCCGAGAGAATGTAATATCGATTTCTTACATAGCGTTGCTAGTCTTAAAAACGTAGCCATATTCTATCTATCTATCTATCTGTCTGTCTAAATAACTATGTATGTAATCTATCCATCTATATGCCAAGCTATCCAACTATCCGTTTTGCCACCTATCTAATATCTGTATCTATCTATGTATATATCTATCCATTTATCTGTCTGTCAGTCTATCTGTCCATCCTTCTTTCTAGTATCTACTTGTATATCTATCTGTCTATCCATCTCCATCTATTTATCTGACCATCGGTCTACCGATCTCCATATGTTTGTCTATCTATCCTATCTAATATCTATCTGTATGTCTATCTTTGTATGTAATTTCATATCTATCATTCTATCCATCTATCTACCTACCTATCTATCTATCTGTCTATCTGTCTATCTAGCTATCTACCTATCTACCTATCTAGCTGATGAAGGCAATATTGGTGTCTTATATAGCATACTATTCGTTAAGCATAGCCACATTTTTTCAGTTACTTTAAGTAACTGAAACTTAAGGTGACCCTCTAACTAAGTATATGCCCATTTCTGCCTATGTGTCTATCTCCATATCTATCTGTCTATCCATCTATCTATCTGTCAGTCTGTCTATCCTACTTTCCGTCTATCTCTCTGTCAATTATCTGTATGTATAAATCTATCCATTTATCTGTCCATCAGTCTATCTAGCTGTCTGTCTATCTACCCATCCTTTTTTTAATATCATTCTGTATATATATCAGTTTATCTGTCTTTATATTTACATACTGTCTTATATAAATGTATAAATGTATCTATATATACTATCTTTATATGTATTCAGTAGTAATTTCATTCAAGAAGTAATTCATTTAATAAAGCCCGGTTTACAAAGAATTTACTTCTTATATGATTACATTAAAAAATTAATAATCCATTTTAATGAGTTGTGCCCTACTGTTTTCGAATGTATTTTTACAGAAATGTATGTTTGTTTTTTTTCCCCCAGTGAGTGGACAGCCCTTGAAGATTGCTGGTGACACTAGCGTGATGACCTACCGGGGGCACACTGTTCTTCAGACGCTCATCCGATGTCGTTTCAGTCCGGCCTTCTCCACGGGCCAGAGATACATCTACACGGGCTGCGCTGGCGGCAAAGTCTTCAGTACAGTTTTTTTTCGTTTGTTGTCGTCTATTTATATTGGCTAATGTCCAAATAGAGTAAATGATTCAAATTTAATGTGTATAGATTTATTTAGTCCATATCAATTAAATTAGCTGTTCATTTTTTTGTCGATTTAGTTCATTGTGTGTTATTCTAATATTAATGTCTGTTTTATTTTGTTTCCCATTAGTTTATGACGTGCTGACCGGAAAAGTGGAGAAGGTTCTCGCCGGTCATCGGTCCTGTGTCCGCGATGTCTCCTGGCACCCGTACCGCATGGAGATCATGGATACTTCGGTATGATTTGAACCTGCTGTTATTTCTATATTTGGTAGATATTGGTTGGGTCGTGTTAACAAGTAATTTGCGTAGAATTACGTGGATTCTGTGATCTATTTTGGGTATTTTTTTGTTACTTATTTCAATGTTGATGTTGTTGTGTATAACTTGATCAATTGAATCTTATCCAACAGTGGGACGGTAGTCACTTGAAGTGGTTTTACATGGTCTCGCCCGAAGAAACCATGGACCTGGACCTGCAATACGAAGAGTGTGATACAGAGTGTAAGTAGTTGATATTGAATTTGATACTCGTCTTATTATAAGTTTGAAATATACGAAGCGATGTAATCGACTTTTAATTCCCTCAGTGTAATATATCTTTGCAGGTTTGGACTCGGACTCTGATGCAGACGAGGAACGCCGTCAGAGACGACAGGCCCGCCAGCAGCAGCAGCAGCCGAGGTCCGGGGTGCGCCGCAGCCAGCGCCTTGCCGCGCAGGCTGCTGCACAGAGGGAGCAGCAGCGTCGCAGCAGTCGTGGCCGGATTTTGCGTAGCAGCACTCGCAGTAATCGTGCAGGAACTCGCTAATTTAGTGTTTCTTTTTTTTCTCTCTTCTTACCGGCAAGTATGGAATTGTGGAACAAAGTGGATCACACTGGAACAAGGTGGAGTTTGGAAGGGAAAAAAGCATAGGAGATGGACGAGGTTCCGAGTCGTTAAAGATTAGCTCCACTTTGTTCCACCGTGCTCCAAGATGCTCCATACTTTTGCTCCACCCTCAAAATAACATTCTGTCCAAACTGTAAGCTTATCGGTTTGTTTGACCGAGTTATCAGGACTCGCCCTTTTGTCACCTCGCCCCTGAAGGGCACGTGTAACTTTAAGATTTTGTAGCTTTTTCGCCACTAGCAAGTTGACTTGGCGGGGGCGAGCTTTATCCGGGTTCCTTCTCGCCCAGTAAAAAAAAAATAACAAGATTTTTTAAATATCCGTCATGAAATCTTCACCACCCAGGAGTTTAACCCAGAAGGGCGAAAATAACTACTTGTCCTGTGTACTGTCACTTCGCCCTACGGGAAGTTCTTACTGTAGTTTCGCCCTTGCGTACACTGAAGCGACGTAAATATTTCCGTACAAAACGAGAAAGTGTTTGATAAAAGGTTTGTAGTCCTACGGTTATCCTTTTGATTTCAAGTGTTTATCGTCTTAACTTCCCGAACTCAGGGATCTTAAGCGGAGCAGTGGGAACGGTTTTTGCGTGTGACGTGCGATTGATTGTTCTTTTCTTTCACAAGCGTAGAATAGGAAACTCTCCGATCCGGTCTGTAATGTAATAAACGGACAGTGAAGTGTAGTACTATTGTTTGGCTTTGCTTTATCGTCAAACGATGAGCTATTTATACAGCGTTCGTTGGCTCTCATCACGTAACAAACATCAACGGAAACGGAATCCGAGCTGCCGACTGCTACACGAGCGATTTATTCAAAGGGCACGCGTGCTAAAGCATAGCATACGCTAGAAGTGATAGTTCAGTCGGTTGCCACCTCTGCTAACCACACGAGAGGACTGCTATGTGAATTGCTACCTTACAGCAGTTGGTTTTGCCATTCGTTCCTGGCGATACCTGAATTTGCGCGTACACTATCTATCCATCTATGTGTCTGTCTATCTATCTATCTACCTGTGTGTCTGCGATGCGAAAAGTTCCTTATTCATTGGCCGGGGATCTTTCTTCAGGATAATTGCAACGAGTGACCAAGTTTGTAAGTTGGTGAACGGTACACTCGGTTACACGGTAAACCGTCTAGTCAATTTTAGCTTTTAAAATAGTCTTCTGAACGCAATGCAGTTAACATGATCCTTACATGATATCATCTTCATTGCAAGGCATGCTTTCAATTCAAAACATCACAGAATTCTAAGTCAAAACCTCTTCCAAACACAAGTAAGCTGCTTGTTAAAGGCGTACTAAGGTTAACCGCAGAAATGAAAAGCAGATACGTGAACTATGAAAAGATAAACGCCTAATCTTGATAACATAAACTGCTGCCTAGCACGCGAGTAAGCACCTTGTCAACATCACTTGATCTGCGACGCCTAACTTCTCTTGTAACGTCATATCCTTTGATCATAGAACATAATAGTACGATCTATGGGACTTGCAGTAATTCTGGTATTGAAGGTACTGCACGAGTACTTTCGCCATTCTAGACTCGATGTTGCGATAAAAGGATCTTAAACAGCTTGTTGACTAGTACGTTATTCGTTTCTTCCCTAGTGATTCTTTTAATCTATGCGAATGAACAGTCTGAGGTATGGTTTTTGAAGTTAGTTATGTTAATGTTACGTTGAATAAAAGTTTAGAAAACGGGTTGTTTAACAAGATTTAGTCCAAGGGTAACTGGAATGACTCCGTAACAATCGGGGACACCTCTCCTCTGCTTATTGGATTATCGCAGCGGCAATGGCCCTTAACTGAATTATCCGGAGAGAAGTCTTATCAGGACTTGAAATAAAAGCCTCACGGTCATTGTAAAGCTTACATTCAGTTTTTAGATTTCGCCCCGAGTATGGAGACTGTTCATAATTCACGCCGCCGTTTCTTGCCGACTGTTTACACCAGCGGTACTTTCTACCAAGTCGGATATGATGTGGTCAGTTCTTCATATGGTACACAGTAGCGTAGATAGGTAGACAGATGGATCGATGGGTGAGTGGGCGGATGGTATTAGATAGTTGGATCAATAGGTAGATAGACAGATAGGTAGATAGATAGATAGATAGATAGATGATCGATAGATAGATCGATCGATAGATAGGTAGTAGAAAGGTTGATAGACAGATAGATAGTTAGATAGATATTTCAATGGATGGATGGATAGATAGATATATAGGTAGATTGATAGATAGATTGGTAGATAGGTAGAAAAGTGGATAGAAAGATAGATAGGTAGACTGAAAGAAACAGAGACAGTTGGACAGATTGATTGACAGGCAGACAGATAGACAGATAGATAATCCGATCGATAGATAGACAGGTAGAAAGATAGATAGATCGATCGATCGATAGGTAGACAGATAGAAAGATAGATAGATAGGTAGATAGGTAGTAGATAGGTAGGTAAATAGGTTGATAGATAGACAGATAGATAGTTAGATACATAGATAGATATGTAAATGGATGGATGGACGGACGGATAGATAGATATTTAGAAGGTAGACAGATAGATGGATGAGTAGATAGATAGGTAGATAGATAGATAGATAGATTGGTAGATAGGTAGACAAGTGGATAAAAAGAGAGATCGGTAGACTGACAGAAACAGGGATAGTTGGACAGATTGGTCGACAGACAGACAGATAGACAGACGGTTAGACAGACCATCTGGTAGGGAGACGCAGAGATGGATAACACGTACAGATTCCAGCTAGCCAGACAGATATACCAAGACACACACGTGGCTTACTTCACAAACTTCACCGAAGCAGTCTGAGTAAAACTGTGTTAACTACACACTCGTAACCAAAAACTCGACTGTGTGAAATAAAGCAGATTGTCATTGGCTAATGAACTGACCTCCTGAATACAACTTTGTTGGTTTGCTTTAACGCAGGGATCAACTTTCAAGTCGATGATTCAAGACTACATCGCCGAGGACAAGTTCCTCAACGAGGAAGTTATTCCCGCAGTGGCCACCGCAGAAGGACGGCAGGTTTACGAGAAGACTCTTCGAGTTCTTGAAGAGAGGTTCCCGCATTACCTAAGGGAACTCAAAGGCATTGCTGACGGAGCTGCTGTTCAGTACGAAACTGTAAAAAAAAAGCTCATTTAGCTGATTCATTACAAACGATAAACGAGCCGAGCTTTGGTTGTTTCACAGATTCTTCTAATGCACATGGATGGCATTATCTCGAGAAGTCTTGGCGGGAACAAAAGTGGAGAATGGTCGGGGAACGGCTGCTCGACGGTCATGTGCAACCAAGATGACGTACTAATCCTAATTCACTTCCTTATATTTAAACTTAAGCACTGGGAAGATATTGATAACTCGTATGATAACTGTCAAGTCCTTTACTTCAATTAACTTTGATATAGTTAAGATAACTTGATGTAATTCTCTAATTGGTTGGATACCCAGGTCATCCTAGGTCACACAGAGGACGCTTTCGCCGTAGCCCTGAACCGCTGCTACATCGTTCACGCCGATATCAAAGAAGAAGTCCAACCTGGGGCCTGGGTGACGGAAAAGTTCTCCTCCTTTTGCTACGCGGGACACTTGCCCGGCTTTTGCATGAGCTTCAATTCCCACGGTCTTGTCTTCTCCATCAACATTATCGAACCGGTGAATGTGGCCTGCGGTAGAACACGTATGTCATTGATAATTACAATCATTTCCGCTTAATCAGTATGATGAGATGCTCTTTGATGCAAATTTCGGTCAGCGCGATTCTTTCTGACGAGGGCCCTTCTCGGAGCCGCCAACCTGGAACAAGCCCAGAAGATCCTCAGGGATAGGGGAGTAGGATCGGCTGAAGGATTCTGCGTTAATATGACGTTCCTTGCGCAGGTATACCGTTTTCCTATGCAATCATGTTTAATTATAAATGAAACGAAGACCCAACCCAATTCAATAAACTAACAAATACCTAAACTATGTGGTGCGCAAACTGCAGGAGGGGCCAATAGTGTTCCACAGTGCGGAAGTGGGCCCTGCCTACGACGCCGATGAGTCGCAGCTGTCAATCCTGAATGTCACCTCGGGGGAGAGCCATGTCCATTGCAACAAGTACACGTTTCTACTATTCGTTTCAAGTTTGCCGCGCTTCCTAGATCATTCTGAAGTCTTACTGATTATAATAGGGTCAAATCTAAGGGCTTTAAACTATTCTAATTTAAATTGCATGCCGAAAAAGTATGTGTAATACAATCAAACTAAATGTTATTCAATTAACTTTAAAAGGTATCTGCGGCTCTCGATCCCGGAGGATCCGGATAACTTGGCCACGCGCAGCAGCACCGCCCGTCACTCGCTCATCGATTCCCTCGCAACACCGAAGACTCGGTCTGACGTCAGAGAAATCCTCAGCAACGACTCCGATCCCAAGTTCCCGCTGTTTCGTGAGCCCGACAGCGGGATCATAGTAACGGTAGCTACGGGCATTTTCGACTGCGAGCAAAAACTGTGGAAACTGTATCTGGGCAAGAGTACTGCTTCTGAACCCATTGCTGTACTGCCGTTCACTTTTGAATGAGAATGTGTCAGTGCTGTCTCTTTCTAACTGGTTTAGAAAGTCAACGTGTATAGTTATGAACTTCCAATCCTGGATGTCGGATTTGTGAGTTGTTGGATTCCTTGTTGGATTGGACGGACACGAACTGGGCGCCATTGTGGCACAGTTAAATAATACACTCTAAAAGGTTATCCAGTCTTTTCCCGGTAATCAGGAATGACTACAGGCCAAATAGCAAATTAGTGAAGAGGTTTAATTCAATGACAAGGTCCTTGAGTGGCGGAAAATTATTTTGATTTCCCAACCTTTGGGATTTTATTTGGGCTAACCTAACGAACCGATCTTAACGAAACTTTCAGAGCACATTGAGTGCTACCAGGTCTACACCCCCTATTTTTTGGGTGGCTATACCTCTCAAAGTGTAGGAGCTATACGCAATCAACTTTTCACTTTTTATTGCTTCTAATCTCTGCCAATACGTATCGCCCATTCATTACGTATTATGAACTGTGTGTTGTTTTATGATTTCAGGATGCTATGTGATGACAGTTAAATCCTGATGCTGCAATACTAATACTAATCTGCAAACTAACTAAAATCTGATGATTGTTCATTTAGTACCTCGTGAATACAAAGGGGTCAAGTATTCAAAGGTTCCTCTGCATTTCGTGTCATGGCAAGTCAACTGATTCAGAAGCTGTCGTTACAAACTACTGATTCTCATGTGGAATGACAAAGTTTCCCTGTGCAGCAGAGATTGTTTCAAACTACATTGTATACATTGCGTATGAGGACTGAAACGATCACTTATTTGAGTTAGAGTCGATGAAATTTGTTTTGAAATCAACAGTACTAGTTGAGGTAGTACTCTAATCTAATCATCAAAGATTCAGAAGATAACAGTCCCTATGGCCTCATAAACCGGTAAGTACAAGTAAAACGACTTCGGAAAATTACTGCCAAGTGCCCCAAGTACCCAAGTAGTATCACCATGGCAACGTCAAGGTTTTTCTTCCAAGACAAATTTAGCTAATTCCTTTCCAAAACAGATCGATGATGACATACGGCACCCAGTAGACGACAGGAAGACGAAGAGAACTCAACCCCCCCCCAGTGGCTTAGAGGGTTCCCCAAGAAGTGCTCAGTTGTCGTGGAAGATGTGGTCCATCAAGGATCTCAAGCTTCACGCAAGTTTTCAAGATTCTTTGAAGCTATTCCTAGGCTTTCTAAGAATCTTTGGTGTATTCCTAGACTATGGGAAATCGAGATCGCTGAAATACCTGGCGATAGCCTACTCGCTACTGTGTCTCGGGGTTACTCTGTTCTGCGTCTGGTATAACCTGGTTCACATCATCTTGGTACCGAGTACCGACAGAACCACTCAGATGGTTTCTTACCTCATTGACAACGTCAGTTACTCGATCACTGTTTCCTTCACACTGCTCTTCCTCCTGGGCAAGTCGTCGAGGATCGCCGGGATTCACAAAAGTCTGGATCAAGTCAGGAGTGCTGCTGACTTCAGCAGGAAACTGAGATACGCGGGATACATGGCAATTTGCGCCACTCTGATTTTGGTATCAATTATGGATATTAACTTTAACTGTTACAATATATAAATTAATGTAATATAATTATATATAGTAGTTAACTGTTAATTTGACTATGGTAATGATAACTTTACAGATCGAAGTGAATTACATATTCTCCTTGGCCAACTGTTCTGCATCTTGCTGGTCCTCGGTGCAAATCATCTATTTCAACAGCTACGTTTACTCGATTTCGGCATTCTTCCTCTTCTGCCTGTCCGCTATGGCTCTTGCCCGCCATTTCGACTCTCTGGCCGCAGACATCCTGAAAATCCCGCAGGATCTCTACAGGATCGACTACAGCGTTCACAACAGACTCGTTCAGCTCCAGAAACGCCACTCCGACTTGAGTAAACTGAAATCGGATATCAGCGAGTGCTACGGACCGTTCCTGCTGGTCGGGATCTGCGATCTTTTCTGCAGGCTCGTCTCCAACGTGTATTACTTCGTCGGCGAGGACAGCGAGTACCGAATCGCCGATGTCAGCTGGACAGCTTTCACCATCCTCGAGACGTTCGTCCGGATGTGTTTCATCTGCTACGTGGCTGATAACCTGAACGATAAAGTAAAGATTGCTTCATACTTTTCAGAGTTCAATTGAGATGCCTGTCAAATGCAGGGTTTAAGTGTTTCATTGTGTTTAACTTAAAACAGCAGATGTCGTCTGTCATGGATTCCCTGTGCGAGATCCAGTTCCAGGACGAGTTCCAGGACGCTGCTAATACGGTAACTGAATCTCACCCACGATTTGTAACCAACCATTTTGTACTGTACAATAAAATTCCATTGATTAGATCCACTTGTTCGTTCTGCAAGTCATCGGCAACCGGCAAGATATTTCGGCTATGGGGATCTTCAGCGTATCCCGAAAGATAATAGTCGCTGTAAGATTTCCCTTTTTAGGGAGGAAACATATCAAAATATTAATAAGCAGATAAATAGTGTAGCAATTAACTAAGAAATTCAAGGCTGGATACTAATTACCTTTCAAATTTTTCATCCCCAGATGACCAGCACTACGATAACTTACGTCATCATCCTGTACCAGTTTCAATGAGAGACGAAAAAGCTGCCGATTGTTGAAACACCCGTTCAAGATTTTTATTACTGGGTTTTGGTTAAAACCGAAATAAATATTCCAAAAAACAAACAAACGATCAGTTATACAGATGCCGACGAAAGGCACACCATAAAAAAACAACCATCTAAATAATTAACATCTTTGATTTGAAATCTAAACAACACAACCGGTATTTTGTTGTCTGTGAATTTCTGTCACATCCAAATGCTTTAAATAAAAGCAAGACACAATGAAACGAATACAGGAATCACAGCGAGTATAATATGTAAAGCGTTTCTCTTTCTTCTTTTCCTCCTAAATAACACTATTCTTTGTAAAAATTTCACTAGTTTTAAGATGGTAACGAAAAAAACTTAAACTTTTACCGATAACTTTTCGACAACATTAAAGTTGGGTTGTCAATCACTTTCAGTCGGACTAGATTCTTTCGCTTCCGTCTGGCCGAAATTGCGAACGATTCGCTGGGAAACGCGGGCGATCCGGTCGTCCTTTTCCAGCAGGTCGTCCGCGGCCGCCCTTTCCACGTTAGACTCGCTCTCCGAAGCTAGCGAACTGGCGCCGTAGATTTCGTACTCAGAGTCGTAATGTAAACCGCTGCCTAACAAAAAACCATAAGATTGAATAATAGAAGATGGCATTGAGAACAGTTAAGGCCCAATCGGTAGGAATACTTTGCAATGCCGCAGCTAGAGCGCCGAACGGTTCCACTCCGAGGATGATCTCCGAATCGAAAAGCCTCGATGAAGCTCGCGAACTGAGACTGGTGTTGTCGTCGGCTATGTCGAAGTCTCCGTTGTGAGCAACGTCGTTGAGAACCGAGTTGACGTCGCTCAAGGCCGCTTGGTGAAAAAAGAACGGTTCAAAAACTTGTAGGTCTTGAATTACTAGTTTTACTATAATTGGATAGTATTAGATTGGATAGCTCAGTAGTTGCTAATGGTAATAACGATCGTACTTGTATCGATATTGGCAGTACAAAGTGTGTTAACCGGGTGGGTCGTGCGTATTATTCAAACAAGGCGTTTGACGCCCAGCCCATGCAAGCACAGTAGATAATTGTTATAATTGAAGAATAGCTGATAAGGTAATTGCTATTTACTAACTGACGGTAGATACTTAATGATGCTGTTAATAGTAGTTATCCTAAAGAGCGTTATACGTTGTCCTTTGTCAAAATGTTTCCTGAAACAATTTTATTTTTTATAATTTGAACTTGACATTCATAAATACCAATATACAGATAATCGATCTAACCATCTGTAGATCTACCTATCTATGTACCTGACTAACTATCTGTCTGTCAGTGTACTCTTCTATACGGCTCCTACTTAGTTATGTTTCAAACTATCTATTTATCCGCAGTCTATCCATCCATTTATCCGTGGTCTATCCATCTATCCATCCATCTAACATCCATCTATTCCTCTATCCATCTACTTATTGATCTATCCATCTACCTATCCATTTATCCATCCAGCTATTCATCTAACTATCTATCTATCCATCTACTTATTGATCTATCCATCCATCTAACCATCTATCTATCTATCTATCTATTTACCTACCTACCTACCTACTTATCTATGTGTGTCATATAAATAACTCGAACCTGTTATAACTGCTTGTACACGAGAAAGTCCAGGTGAAAATTACGGTTCCTACTACTAATCCACAACATAATTTTTCGTCCGTTTTCCTAAATAGCGTAAACATTCCGCGTCACTAGCAAATTGTATCTTACATTACCTTTTACTACTAACTGTACTATATACGACTATCCAATTACCCTCTGCATCGGTGAGGCCGTTCTCGTTCATGACGGAGACATTCTCGCAGCCTGGATCGTCAGTCGTATAGTCGGTGGAATCGGCCTCCCGGTCGCTAAAGAATCTCTTCCGTTTGTGGTCAGCAAGAGACAGTGACTCTTGGGAACCTTCCTTTCCTCGTTTGCCTAACAGATGCTGGCACGTCTCTCCTATAGGAAAAATCAGTCAACTGAATTTATAAGAAGAAAATTATTTTTAAAATTAACGGTGGAAAACAGAGGACGAACTTTGAAAAATCTATAAAACAAGAAAACATAACATTTTAAAACAAATAAACAAAGGCTGAACAATTAGGGAGATGAAACATACCGGCTTGATCTTCACCAACTTCGCCGAGTCCTTCTTCATCACTCCACCGGGGCTCATCCTGCGGATCGACAGCTTCCACGGAGGAGTACTCGACGATAACGGGCTGCTCGTCGGCTGTTATAAATTTCTGCGACGCGAACGGAAAATTAATGACTCGTTATTCTATCCCTACTGAATAATCACAACAAACAATGGAACATGTTGCGACTTTAACTTAAATATTATTGTCATAGTTGTTAACTGTATCAGTTTTATGAACTGCTACCATTTCAATTTTCTCGTCGTCAGTGGCGTTCTCGTACTCGCTGGTCTTGGACAAGCTCTTCAGGCTGAGAAAGATTCGCTTGTCGGAGCGGGCTAAAGGGCTCATCAGGCTTCCAACCGGCCTAATTTGAATCGAAAAGTTACAATTTAAACACAACAAACTAGTTATCGAGTGAATATTGATTGGAACAAACCGGACTTCATAGCAAAATACTGAATAACTGGACCATAACATTGGAATGTTACTTGTACGCCAAGGTACTAATTGTATATCATGTTAACTAAAATGATATGACTTACTCCTCTGAATTTTCTTCATCTTGTGCTGCGGTACACTTAAGACCTTCCACTGCTTCCGTATTGAGTTCCAGAGTCATTTTGTTCTCCAGCGGATCGAAGCGAAGTCCAAACACGTTCCCGATCTCCGGCTTTGTGGGTGTCTGCACCTGTTTGGCTTCACAGGGTGAATCCTTAGAATCGGTGACGTCAACGAAACGAAAACTGCTCGAATTCTCGGCTCTCAGATCAGCCAAGGAGCGCCGGAGTCGCTGCTGCGCTGCCGATAGGGGAAACTGTGAAGGGATCCATTCCAGCGCTTTCTCCAGGTCCAGGATCGGCGGTAAACGAAAGTGTGGAGAAGATCCCGGACTGTCAGCTTCCGCTTCCGTCTTGGTGTAGCTTTCGTCGGAGGAACTGTCTTCAGTCTCGCTCTCACTCCTATTGGCTGAGCTCAAGTCATCCGCCGACGAATAGACACGCGTGGAAGAAACTTCCGCCCTGACCGACGATCCCATTGGCGGAAGACTGTCGTTCGAGTAGAAACGAAAGCTCCTATTGGCCAGTTTCGACTTTTGCTGCTGGAACGGGGCTTTGGGAACTTTACTGCCCCGAGGAGCGACCATTGGTGAACCGCTGTCTGTTTCAGAACAGCTCCGGATGGGACTCAGATTCGGATTCGGTACGCTCTGAAGCGTAGAGGTTATCTTCGCTACGGCTGGAACGAACTGCTGGATTGGTCGAGGTATCACCGGTGCCAATTGCGGATTACTTCGCAAGGACAGTTGCTGTGCGTGACGTAAATGATGATGAACGACGGCTAACGGAGTGGCGACGCCTCCGTAAGCTGCTGAAGCCCCTCGTCCGTTCGCGTGAGTCATCCGGGATGTCGCCCCAGGCTGGCGCAGTGTTCCAGGATGCCTGCGGTCGGTTAGGAAGAAGGTGGTCAGCTCCGTTTTCTGTTTGATTTTGATCCTGCCGCGACACTGGAACTCGTACGCGTCGTTTTTCAGCAGATTATAAACGTCTTCAGTAACCTATTCAAATGTATAGCTTCAACATTCAATTCCTCTCAACTATAATATCTATGCAGGAAAAATAGTATTTACAATAATTAAAAACTGTAATTAGGGAGGGGGGCGGGGTTCAATTACCTGAATATGATTAGGAAGTCCGGCCGAATCCATACAACTGGCGATATTCACCGTGCTGCCCCATAAATCATACTGCGGCTTCTGGGCCCCGATGACTCCAGCGACCACACTGCCGCAATGCATACCAACCCGCAGCATCAGGTTACAGCAAAAGTTCGCGTTGATCCTGGACAGTTTCTCTTTCAGCGCCAGTGTAAACTCCGTCAGGATCGCCATAGAATAGGCGGCGGCTAAATCATCCTTATCCGGAATCCTCAAATCGGGAACTAATCCCACGGCGACTACGTACGTAGCTCCCATAGTTTTGATCTTCTCAACCGATTTGAAGCGATCCTCCAGAAGAATTCGATCAAATTCGACTATGATGTCGTTGAGTAATCGAAGACCGTCGAATTCGTCATAGAATCCCTGGAAGTTGGTCAGAGTGGCGAAGGCGATCCCTACCCTCGAATAGCTGTGATAGTAAAGACCCACGCTGCTGCGCAGTTGGTGGTCCAGGAAATGAGTAGCAACGTGTGAGGGTAGCAGGTTGAAAAGGATCCTTCTGTTGCTATTCTGCAAGACTTCCAGTTCTCTTCTACCTTCTTTAGCCTGTCTCTGCCACAAGAAATGCAATCGCCCGATCCACTCCATATTGCGACCGTTAATGAGGACGGCCAATACGAACAAGAGCAGCTGAAGACTAGCTGAAACACGCGAGGGTATGAGCGAACCACTCCTGGAATCGTAGCAGTCCAGGATAGATTGATGAGTCAAGTGGAACAGCAGCAAGTAGATGAAGGATATCAATAAGAGGACCGCTAATTTAACCAGAAACGATAGCCGGTGAAAAAGAGCAGCTCCCATCAACGTTAGCAGCGCCGACAGGATGATGTACGGCGCTAGAGGACAACTGCGATGATCCGCCAAGGCGGAAACAGCAGATCCGGTCACGTTATCCGGAAAAGACGGACACTTCGGTTCCGGCCTGCAGGTGAAGACATTGACTTGGGCCACCGCTGATACGAGGACGATGGAAAAGATGGAAATGGCCAGGCGAAAGGCGAACGACTGAGTCAAGTCCCAGTGTAACCAGCGCAGCCGGGAAGCCAGCAGCATCATAAGTAAGACGGCCAGCCAGACGAAAGCTGTCAGGAATAACAGCATTAGGATCAATGTCCGGGGGAGTATTGCCAGTTGAACTCCTCCGGAACAGACGAGTAGAAGTAGCGTGCAGGATAACGTGTTGGCGAAAGTGTCGTCTTTCTCACTTTGGTACTGAAATATTAAAAAATAAATATTATATAAATTTATATATACAAATAAGAGAAAACGCCAAATATTAAATAATTAAGATGAATGATAATATATCTACACGGTTATCTATCTATCTATCTAATACATATCGAAGCAATATGAAATATCATTCGCCGGATTACTTTCCATTATTCCCTTATACGCAGCAGCTCCTTTTGACAAGAGCAATCATATCTACCTGTTGCTCTTTGTCCGAGTCCCTGAAGCATAATGACAGTCTGTTGACGTAATTGGATTTCTCCTGTCCAATGGAGCTGGCTTCGATAGCCTGGGCCAGATATTTGTTTACTCGGTTCAGCGGCTGGTGATGGTGCAGCAGACTGGAATTGCGCTTCTTGCACGGTCGTTTCGACTTGTCCGAATACTTCATCTGTAAAATAACAGAGATTCAATGACTTTATCAAGCGGGCTAACTAATGGATTACTTGAACAACTGAGTTAGCTGTAGGTCAATGGTAGATTCCTATCCATCTCTCTCTCTATCTATCCATTTATCTCTCTCTCTCTATATATATCCATCCATTCACATTTCTATCTATCTATCTATCCGTCTATCCATCTATCAATCTATCTATCTATCCATCTACCTATATGTCTATCTATCTGTCCATCTATCCATCCATCTATTTGTCTCTCTATCTATCTATATATCCATCCATTCACATTTCTATCTATCTATCTATCCGTCTATCCATCTATCAATCTATCTATCCATCTACCTATATGTCTATCTATCTATCCATCTTTCTATCCATCTATTTGTCTCTCTATCTATCTATCCATTTATCTCTCTCTATCTATATATCCATCCATTCACATTTCTATCTATCTATCTATCCGTCTATCCATCTATCAATCTATCTATCTATCCATCTATCTATCCATCTATTTGTCTCTCTATCTATCTATCCATTTATCTCTCTATCTATCTATATATCCATCCATTCACATTTCTATCTATCTATCCATCTATCCACCTATCTATCCATCTATCCATCTATATATCTAACTATCTATCCATCTATCCATCCATCTACCTATCTATCTATCTATCTACCCATCTGTGTATCTATGTAAGCTTGGTAGTTCTCATATTCAACCTTACATATTATCACGATATCACAATGTCTTTGGTTTCATTAGCTAACAGACATAAGCTACAATTAAAAGTAAATAGTTAAAGTATATGAACTATTTTTACAATTTTTTTGAATTTATCTCGTATTTATAACGTTTAACTCATGAACGATTTTATAAAATAATTTTTAAAACTAAACTCGTAACATACGTACAAGCGAACTTAATAACCCCAATGATTACAGATCACATCAGCACTACCTACCTCAACTTTACAGGTTATTCCCTTTTAACCCAGGTAATCTTGACTAAAGTGATAATACAACTAGTTATCTAGGCAACTGGCAAATTCTGTACGAAGCTGAAATCTTCCTACCTTTATCGTTTTGAAATCCGGACTGGTGCTGTTCCTTCCACCCATGTTGGAGAATGGTACTTCCACCGAGTACTTGATCGACTGCAGCAGCTGTAGAACCACGCTGGACATGTTGCGGAAGGACAGCTTGTGTCGTTGACCACCGTGCGTCCCCGCTTGACCCAAGGCGCTCCGGATTTGCAACGTGTTGAACCAAAGCGGCTGAAAGAAAAACAATCCAGTTAAATTAAACCACGCTGAATGAACACTACAACTATTAGAAGACATAATATAAGTTAAAACTAATTTAGCAAATTAGAATCAAATTAAATTTTAAATAACTTCAACCATATGCAATTACCAGCCAAATTGTTACAAGTATGTAACTCAATGTCATCTAAATGATTTCATATTCTTATTATATGTAAATGATCAGTTTAAACCTTTCGACGACGAGCGGGCGCCACAATAAAGTACGTGTTAATATTTCGGTCGCGGATATATTGATTCCTCATCACGCCATTGGCGGGCTCCACCTGATACTGTCCGTGAAGGTAGGCTACCGTCGCTTCCGTCACGTGTACTCGCCTACACATCCAGAATTTAAATTTTCAACATGAATTCAGAACTTTTCCAAAACCAAATTATTCCACCGTCCGGATAATTCATTCAACTTTACATATTAAACCTTCAAGATTTTCGGCGAATTCACCAAATTAATGCTAATTTGATTAATTCAATTAAGATGCACGAATATTTCATTAGTGCCACTTAATGTGCAAGATATTGAAAATCAATACCCTGGCTCTCCGCTGGCTTCGACGGCGTTGGCCAGCGTGACGTCATTGGACCACACATCGTATTGCCATTTATGGATTCCAAGAATGCCGCAAAAGACGCGTCCGGAGTGAATGCCGACGCGCATGCTCAGCTTCACGTCGGTCGTCTCCACCACAGAACTGGCCAGTTTTTAACAAACAGTTAAATTAGAACTTGCAAAATGCTATTAATTCCGTTATATCTTCTTCTAGATTAATGAAATCAACTTAATTGAATGAGATTATTAATTATAAACAGAATGGAATCTTACGCGATGGCGTCAATCAAGTCGAGACCCATGAGGACACAACAGCGGGCGTGGTCCGCCCTGGATTCCGGAATTCCGGAAACGCAGAAGTAAGAATCGCCGAGGATTTTGATCCTTAAGCAATGGTTATCCTATTTTTAGAAATAAAATAGAACGATAAATTCAATTTCATATTCTGAAAATTTGAGGAATGTTATAATGAATTAAGTTTAATTTAATAACATTATGTAATTCATACAATAAACAACATTATCTACGAGCATTATGTAAGATTATTTATTTATACTAACTGATGATAGATGGATTAAAAAATAATCAACTTTAAATGCATCTGTAATGAGAAAGATATTGAATGGGTCGATTCTTGACTTTATCGGAAGAATAATTAATATAAGAATAAACTATAAATGGGTAAGTGAATATTACAGTGGCCAGTTGATCGAATCTGCCAAAGAGTTCATTGAGCAGCCTGACGAGTTCCTGCGCAGTGCACAGGGAGGCCAATTCCGTGAAGCCCGCAATATCGGCGAACAAAATACTGACATTCTCAAACTTCTGAATAAACGATTTGTGACCCTGCGGCGACAGAATATCGACCTTCATTTGAGCGGCCACATGGTGCGGCAGTGCGGCTAACAACAGTCGATCCAGCTTCTCGTTCTCGTCTTCGATTTCCAGCCGGGTGGCTATACACTGCCTCATGCCGAGGAAAGCCTTCCGCTGCGCCCGGTCCGTCACCGTGTGCAGGAAGAAGCCGACCATGTTGACAGCCAGCAGCAGGAATAGGTTGGCCGCAATCTGGTTCCACGCCAGCGCGGGAAACGCCATCGGTAGGAACGTAACAAGGATCAGATGAGTACAGCTGGCCAGGAAACTGAACAAGGTGGCAAACCACGTGGGTATCGGTAGCAGGGTATAAGAGATGTAGACGGCCATGATGATGCTCCATAAACCCTCGGCAGCAGCTAGAGCTGGATATCCGTTGTCTGCGTGAAGGATATTGTTTCTCAGCTTAGAAGACGCGCGGCTAGTTCCTTCCTAAAATATTTTTTTGAAAATATCAAAATATCAAATATCTAAAATGAAAGAACAGTTTAAGATATTTGCTAAAAGATTACAATAATAATTCTTTTCTTAAGCGGGCAATTCAACGGTGATTGCTGCTACTAGTGGTTGAAACTGAACATCAGATTGATACCGTAAGTTTAGCTGATGTTTTGGCCAATACGCTGACTGTATCTCTAAACGACGAACTCCAAATCTTCGTCGGCACGGGCAGGTTCGCCAGGGAGAAGACGGCGCAAAGCGAGACGAGAACAAAACAGGCGGTCAGCAGCCGAGTTCCCTGAGCTCGACGACAGACGATCAGGTAGACGACGACTGCAGCCGACGCTAAAGCGTGAACAAAGAAAAGAATGCCTTGGACATTGAGGATTGTCCTCGTGTACCAGTAGGAGAGAAACGAGAAGATCCCGCCCAGGGCGAGGAGTAGTAGAGAGCCGCCGAGGATGGAATTGCGCTGAAGGAAGCGGCCGTAGAGACCGTAGAGAGTCTCCAGTTCATCGTTGGCGAATCGGTGGCGCTGGAAGAGCCGGGCAAACGTCACCTTCCGGTGCGGAGGCATCGCTTTCACCTGGTGATCCATGGTTACCGCTGACGAGGAATTTGTCCGCCGGGAAATCTGCAATGTATTTCAAACCAAATTTAACTCCCTTCTTTTTAAAATACAAGAATCAATTAAACCATAATTAAGATTATAAATGAAAATTTATAAACAATTATCTTTTATATTCTAATGCTAAACGATTTAAGCGAGATCTTGTGAGTAAATCAAAATTACAAACCGAATTACAGTTATGATAATCAACTTAATTACTAAATATAAAGTAAATGACATCGATATTTTTAAAAAAATTCCGCAAGCCACGAATACTTCGGTCATGTGAGTGAAAGACACGAAAGACCTTGGCGCTTTGGCAAATTGCTCTCCGGCGTTTCAAACGACATTTTGTTCATTCCTTTTTTTAACCCGCCTAACAAGTTAACACCCACACTTCAACATTAACCTCATTAAACTTAAATAAGTAAAACATAATCCTAATTTTCAAAATTATACTCAACAGATTGGTCAATTGGCCTATAACAGTTACCAGTCCTTTTCAAAACAGTTACACGATCCTTATTTGTAAGGAATGCTGCAAGGGTAGATTTGAAAGGATGACGCACGGCAAAGGAATGCTTGTCGTCTCAGACGAGACGGGAACAAGAGATTTGTCTGCCGTGCTAAAGCTAGCCGAGCCCCGAAAGTAATTGGTTCCTGTTTTCTTGTAGTGTGCAAGGGCGAAGTAAAAACAGAAATAAACATTGAAAAAAGGTGTCCAAATCTAAAAATAAAAGAAAACTGTTACGACAGACTGCAAATGAGCACACGCTTTGTCGCACGTAATTTAAACTGCAGAATCTTAAAATAAACTCGACACTGTCCGAATCGGTTCGCCTGTACAGTGTCGCGTAAACCCGTCAACGGGATTCGAAATCCCGTGACCCGAACCTATACCCGCGTCCCAATTCACAATCGCACTTCCATACCATCGAATCCAGATTTTACTAGAAAATTCAATATACAGCAGTATATTGCACGACCACCTACCATTTTATACAACAACTAGGTAAAACGAAGGGTAACCTGTCTAGTTTTGACGAGATTTGCGAACTAGCCTTCGTTTCTAACCGAGCGATGACACGACGTCACTTTCAAAACCTATAATATAAAATACTAAAATGCCAAATCATGTTAACGTGGCTCACTTCACAGGCTGCAGATCCGAGCCTCGGCGAGATCCCGTGCAGTGGATCAATAAACTTGCAAAAGAAATAAAGTTTCCAACACTTTCTTCTCTTATGTCTTCCTTGCAAATTATTTGATACTAAGTCGCACTAAGGTAAGAGGTTTAAACCTAATTTGATTCACACACGTATTTAGCTTATTGTCAATCAGTTAACTTACTTACCAATCAACTGGAACATTTTCTCCATGACATTGCTGAATCCAGTTGAATCGACGAGCGAACGGCAGCTGGTCAACCTTCTTCACCGCACTCCGTTCCTGCTGTCAATAAACACGGGAGGTATCCTACTACTGGTCGCTGCACTACCGAAGCCTCTTCTAGCCAGGCTTAAGTTGCGCATAGGCTTTTTTTATTTATTTTTTTTTATTTCATCAAAGCTTTGGGCCCAAGGCCCATGGCTGTGGCTTTTGAAATCAAATAAGCTTTTCATAACTTTCTGAGCTGACTTGGAATTAAACTTAAATTTAACATAGCTATAAGGTCGTCTTTACTTTAAAAACAAACAACAATGTAACCCTTGCAAATTTTAACTTAGGTACCCACGCTACCCTATAGTATAATGAACGAAGAATATGTTACATAAACTAGTTGTCTCCATTGCTTACCAGCATGGAGACATATTGTTCACTTTTTTCCACTCCACATTTTTTTCCTGTTTTTTTCCCCCGTTTTTCTTCACACCTTTCCAAATTCCCTATCTGTTTCTATGTGAAATCGTTGTCCTATCTCTTTACATGGGAGCCAAACAAGTCCGGGCATGCTCGGCCATGGCGAGTTGCCATGACCATCTATGACGTCATCATGACTCAATGACTCAGCATGACTAGTAGCGTCATCATATGACTCAACTTCATACCCATGTGTCATATATGTCTCGACTCGACTTTTCGCGCGCTTTTCAACTGAGGTCGACTCAACTGCGTACCCACGTGTCGTATATGAGTCGACTCAACTTTTGACGCTCCTTTCAACTGCGGTCGACTCAACTGCGTATCCACGTGTCGTACATGAGTCGACTCGACTTTTGACTCTCTTTTCAATGGGTCGACTCAACTGCGTACCCACGTGACGGATATGAGTCGACTCGACATTTTACCCTCTTTCCAATTGCAATTTTTCCAGCTAATGAATAATTTTAGAGACATCTTCATTCGATTGCTACTCACAAACACACATAGAAAATAACAAAGACAATTCAGTCACTGAACATAATTTAAATGGAATCTAAAGTACGGCAGACAAAGTCAGGTTACCTAATACTAACTACTGCGAGAGAGTTAAAATCGCGAACACAAAAACTGAATTAACTTATAGCTGCGTAAGTACTGTACTATGTGGTGCAGAAAAGAATGCAATGGAGACAAACTATTCCTCGGTGAGGGTAGTACTATGTCTCAGTGCTATTACTGCCTCACTCAGCAAACACAGTATTTCAATTAAATCATTTCATAAACTAAAGTCCTAGATGACTGAATTGAATGAGCTTCAATCACCATGCTAACCGCAGTTTAGCTTTGACGTGAACTATTAAAATTGTATAAATATTGATGACTGTTATAATATATTCTTTTATCTTGTTTAATATATCTAATCTAATATAAATATGTATATATTTCAAAGTTCAATATTAATAGTTACATGCGTTACATCACATTTTATAGTTGCTTATCTTGATCTATCCTTCCTCAGGGTAAAAAAAAACTGCATACCCATTGTAACAGTCAATTCAGTTATGTCGCATTATATACTGATCATGCTCGGGGCAAAAGCCAGTACAATCTGATTACTCGCACCGCGGCCTGGAATTGAAAGCTTTGGTTAAGGGTCAACGAATAGACTGTCCATCTCTTTCGTCGTTTTTTGCTATTGTCCTCTCCATTAGGTTATTGTCCTCCGATATAACATTAACTTTAATTTAAGTAATGTACGGTTACGTAGTTGTATTTTGGGTTATGCACACTTTGGCTGCTTTTAGGTGCAGGGAAGGTGACCCGCCTAACTTCTAAGCATGAATCTCACTTAAATCTTAATGTCTTTTTCAATGTATAACTATTACTTACTTATGGACATAACAAGTGAAAGATCCTATCAAACTAAATAGTTTTAATCCTTTGTATTTTGAAGAAAAATAAGATTAGTCGCGGGTTCACACTCGACATTTTAACCGACACATGAAACAGAGATACGTTTCACTGTCTCTTTCTTTTTCAGCTTAGGGTACAAGCGAAATTTTGGCAAAATTCATTAAGTTTAAGGGTTTAGATTAGAACTGCAAGTAAGGTGCGAAAGATGGTGATTTAAAAGGTCGGAAAACCGGGGAATGGGCATGAAAGGGCGCCGAGAGCTTCACGGAAGGAGTCATCTGATGAGGAGGAGTTATACAAGTTTTTTTTACGTAAACCCTGTAAAGTGATTAAAAGTACATATCGTTGAGCTGAAAAGTGTGTACTTGAAGATATCGCGTGTATGGTAAATCTTGGATTATAATAGCATCGCTGGAGAAACATAGCAGAAGCTGCGTGGTAGCATGCTGTTGATTGTCAGTTTGAAGTCCGAGATCCTGTTACGGTTCTACTTTCCGGTCAGAAGTTGGTACTGAAAGTTTGTAAGCAAAGTATATTACAAGTTTGCCCACAAGGACAACGGATTGGTATGACTCAAACTTACGACTCCGCTTCCAATTTGCTGGAGAATACTGGAACCCGAGCTGGAACTGGCACTTCCGCTACCGGTAATTAAGGTGGGAGGGCATACCGAGCCCCTCCGGCTGCCATAAGCGCTGCCTCCCGGCGAGCCGCTCAGATTCTGCAGCGCCGGAACACTGGTGCTCGCTGAAGTCATTCCGGCGCTCTATAAGATCGGATAAAAAGAACGATTTTGAATCAATGAAACGGATGTTCCATTCTGTTTTAAGGAACTGATTCAAGTTTTAATGCTACTTTCTTAGTAACTAAATTTCTGTGATATGCTATGATTTTGCACATTCTGCTAACTTATATATAGTATTACAACTTCGTTGACAGTTTACATTTCTCGCTCAGTATCTCAATTTGTATACGTCTGTTTACTCTTCATGAAGAAACGTAAGCTTGACATGGGATAGGTGTTATTACCGTAGGGGTTAGTAAACATGCGTTTGAAGCTCTTCGATCCGTGGAACCGATGCTGGAATGTCGCCTCGTTGGTAGAGTTCCAACTGACAAGCACGATGAAGGTGACAGGTGCGTACCGGATACCGGGGGCCGATTTCGCATGCCACCATTACCAGACGCGTTATTTGAATTATTCATACCGAGGACATTATCCGAAAGACGTCGACCGGTCAATGTCTGCGCCACTCGCAAATAGTTGCTATCCGGGGAACCAGGACCTGTCCGACCGAAAAAAGAGGAAGATATGAAACGTACAGTTGAAGTCAGTACATGGAGCGATCTATACTACTTAATTATGCATGATCTACCTTACTTAGGGTTATTATGACCAGTACAGCAAGTATACAGGAATAGAGTCGTATAATTAAATGGAAATGCAGGGTGGCTTCCTCGGTAACATCTGGACTACATTCGTCCAGTCCACAGATCTTCCCCTTGATGGCGCTAGATACACCACTGCGATAGGGTACCGAAGTGATTATTCTTGTGTAAGTACAGACAGATAGATAGACAGATAGATAGATAGATAGATCGATCGATAGATCGATAGATAGATACAGATAGATAGACAGATAGATAGATAGACAGACATATAGATAGACAGACAGATAGATAGATAGATAGATAGATAGATAGATAGATAGATAGATAGATAGATAGATAGATAGATAGACAGACAGATAGATAAACAGAGATAAACAGATAGATGGTATATACACATGTCTCTTTGCTAATTTGATAGCATCGACACCTACAAGTATCTAGCAAGTAGCGCCATAAGTTAAACACAAGGGTGTGTACTGTGTGACCCCTGAGAAATGCATGAACCCTTCATTCTTGTGTAAGTTACAGCTAGATAGATAGACAGATCGATCGATAGATCGATAGATACATAGATAGATAGATAGATAGATAGATAGATAGATGGATAGATAGATAGATAGATAGATAGATATACAGATAGATAAGCAGATAGATAAACAGATAGGTGGTATACACATGTCTCATTGCTAATTTGATAGCATCGACACCCACAAGTATCTAGCAAGAAGCGCCATAAGTTAAACACAAGGATGTGTAGTGTAATGACGCCTGAGAAATGCATGAACCCTCCATGGCCGACCACTTAGGGGCCCTATAGGCCTATAAATGAAACAGCTGAGCAAAGTAAAGACTATCTTTCCTTCGTTGCTTTTATAACTGGTACGAAGTGCAAGTATATAGGCGTTACGAGTGCTAGTAAACATATCTAGGGCATTCACATAACTCTTGGGAGTAGAAGAAGCTTTTCCTGTGTAATGTTATGTTATACCAAAGTCTCTATAGTGTTCGTAGGAGGTTATCTGCTAGATGCATCTGTGTTTTATTACTTGACGAATGCGAGTGAGATTTCATCATGTTTTCTTCGCTGCAGGTTTTGCGCTGGTCCACTTTGACGAAGGGTACACTCAGATTGGGAACGTGCATGTTGTCCGTGCTGTGCTGATGGCGCAAGGCACGCATCCGTTCAGGACTCGGTAGTGATAAATTGTCCAATTTCAACTTGTTCCTTTGGTGCCTATCGATGTGTTCCAGCATTTCCTGCAGGAGCTCCAGCAGGCTGGAGAACTGATCCAGGCTCAGCGAAGGATTCATGGTTTGCGGCAGTAGGGACGGCATTACCCTGGTCGCCATCAGACTGACTGAAAGCCCGTGCTTCTTGTTACTTAGCATGCGCTTATAAATGCCTAATGAGAATTATTCAACATTAAGGTATTTGGGATCACGTAGGTTTGGGTAACTTACTGACTATCTGCTCGATGATCTCTGGATCTTGGAGCTTGACATCCCAGAGCAGTGGAAGAACATCATCGATGACGGCCGATCGATCTAATCTATCTGTAATGCGATCCAGACAGGCGAGTACGTTCAGCGTCAGCTTTAGGTCCGAAGAATTGCGCTCAAAGACCGATTTCATCTTGGGCAGGACCATTTTACGGATCAATTGGTCTTCCAGCGAGTCGGCTATGTTGGTTACCGAGACGAGAGCTGCACTCTGTGTCATTCACCGCAGTTGTTGATTATACACGACTAAATTACATTGATTTAGTAGATAGATAGATCGACAGACGAGACATGTAGCGGAAGAAAGATCGACACACAGACAAGTAGTGATAAATAGATAGGTAGGTAGATAGATAGCTAGATAAATAGCTAGGTAGTCGATATATAGATAGATAGATAGATAGATGAATGGATAGATAGATAGATAGATAGTAGATAGATAGATAGATAGATAGACGAAAGGTATAACTTATGATCCTGAATTCAACGTTAAATCACTCGAAGACGACGGAAAAGTCAGTTTCACTTGTAACAGCAATTAACTGAGCTCTTCCTTTATGCCTAATTGGGAATCTACTTAGACGTTTGGATTAAGATGCTCACATTAGCAGTTCTCGTTTGTACGTGTGCGCCGCCATCCCTTTTGCGTAATTAAGTCTCACCAAATGCGCTTAAGCAATTCACCCATTCAACGAACTACTAAAAGCACTTTGATTTATTTAGGGCAAACTAGAGTGCGTGGATTAGTTTTCAATCCTAACCATGTTAAACTTAACAAGAAAGAAGCTTAATTAAGCCTGACAGTAACTATAATATACCGTTAGCCTATATACAGACTAGTTATCTAACAGGCTTTTGACAATCTTGTATAAGCAAAAATTAAAAAGTACTTCAGTAACTATACTTGTTATAGTTATTATTATAACCGTTAATCAATTAGGTATCTTACTGCAGTACAGCTACATTTCCGCATACAAACCTTGAAATCTAGCTACTTGAATCGTATGTAATCAAAACGAAAATACAGGGAATAGTCTATGACTTGCTGAGATCCCTGTAGTATTTAGTATGTCATTAAACATAATGTATATAAAATCATTAACATTATTAATTTCAACTGCTTTTTGTGGTACCTCTTATTAGCTACGCGTTTTAAGATTCGTGACATGAATAATAACCTGAACTTGCAGGGTACTCGATTCGAAGGCCGAGTACAACATGGGTAGAATTTCTCCATCGAGATCCTCCTGTGGAGTTTTCCTCACAATGATATGAAGGTTCTCCAACAGGGTTACGTTCGCTTGAATGGACTTTGGTACAGCCATGATTTGCCTACAGAAGATGACGCCGTCTTTGAGCCTCAACAAACTTGAATAAAAGATGAAGAGGAAGAAGGACCAAAAGTAAAAAAAAAGAACCTTATGGATGGCATGATGTAACTTTGATAATCCTCGCTCGATATTTCTTGAATCATCAAAAGCACAGGTTGCAAGGCGGCCGCAAGAACCTCTTGTGTGCGCAGTTCTTGCTGCAGGTTGGGCCACACGTGCTGAAACCACAGTTTCTGGTCCAAACCAATCAAATTAGAACTGATTTAGCTTTTCTCAGCAAGTTTCTGGAACAAAGAATCACAAGACAGTACCTTCGGGATGGCAGGTAGAACCTCTTTTAAATTGCACCGGTAAAACTGGGCTTTTTGAGCGGGGTCTTTCATGTTGATAACGTCTAAAAACTGCAGCGCGTGCACCACCGGGTCGCTGTACGAGTTTGTCGGTTAGAAATCGAAAGAAACGCGGGAAAAGGAAACTTCAATAATATGCAAATTCAAAGCTTTCAAAGACACGATTCATGTACTGCAAAGCGTCAGCTGTGAGCTTAATACGAAGAAAACCCGTAAGCCCTGTAACTGTAGGATTTACCAAGCGTTATGCCTATTACACTATATCTAATATGTACATATACCAGTATACCTTAGCATACTATATACCACACTGTACCGTACTAATACTATATTATACCGGTACTTCTCTATATTAGTACAGTAACGCTATATTACAGACTATTGCTATACTACTACTATTTGCTATACAGCACTTATAATAGACTAGACTAGACTGGCCTGAAGTAGACTAGACTAGAGACTGCACTATATTAAGAACTGTATCGTGTATTTGACGATATGGTCATCTCTACTCTAACAAATAAGTTCGACCTAAGCATACTGTACTCGTACAGTAACTCTATACATTATAGTCCTGCCCACTGGTAATAGCATATACTAACATACGATCATATACGAACATGTTTATACGACTGACCGTACGACTTAGCTGATGCTAATATGATTGCGCTTTACCGTCGGTTGGAACTGAAAAAACAAAGCTAGCAGCTAACTGGGCTAGCTAAACTGGATGATAATACAATTCAAGCAGAATTTCTTTACGATTGATTCTTTACGATAATACATATTACGCTTGCATACCTGAAATACTTGATAGACGATAAAAGCTGCGCATTGGGTCGTTTACGAGAGTCTCGGCTGAGTAAGCGCACCAGGGCCTCTTGTAGACCCACCGGGATTGATGGTAAAACGTTACGCACTTGATCGTTCAGCTGAGAGAGATCATCAATGAATAGCGTTACTAACGAAGCCTTATGACAATTACCAAATTAGGACAACACGTACGGTATCAATCTGCTTTGTGTAGTTGGGGTTACTGTGGCCGGCTTGAATCAATGGACGTCCTTTGTTGAATATGGCGGCTATTACAAGTCCTAATGAAAACATATCGCTGCCGCAGTTGATGGTACAGTGGATTTGGACCTCTGGCGCTGTGTAAATCATTACATCTCAATACACTTCAAATATCTCGTACAAGACAGTTCATATTGCAGTTAAAGTATAGCAATTGAAAATTATATTTACCAATGAAGTCGAGATCCGGCTGCGCCATTTTGGCTATTTTAGATGTCCACCGCTGAACGGTCAGTGGTTCGAAACCGTCATGCTCATTCACTCGTTCTGTACAAGAGGAGCAAAGAATTAGGAAAAAAAGGACAACTTCTTTCTTCAGTGCAAGAATGTGTTAACGTGAATCTATTTCTCTTCCCCCCCAGTTTCTTCATAACGGTTCTGGTATCGGGAGACTCCTGAAGATAGCAGGATATATAGAAAGGACTGCTGGACAATCGACCCATTAGTGAAGCGAAAATAGCCACGCGAATAGCAATCATACTTTTCTCGGTCGAAATGGACAGCGCGGGGACGTGCCAGGTCTGCCAGGCAGCGTAGCAACTTAATTGCTTTATTAGCTAAAGTATCCTACGGTTGCACATCAGATGTTACGTACAATAGTATATACAATTGGGTGCGAAATGTCGAGTTGGAATCTGTATAAACTAGCATTCTTCACCATAAGTTAATCACTACTCGACCTCTCTGTACGAGTTATGTATGTTACATGTCAGTACTGCAGAATGAATGTTTCAGTATAGAATAGGATTGGCCTTTTGCAGCAATGTCCAAATAGGCTTGAAAGCCAATAAATGAACGTGTCTTTTGTTGTAAGGACTGCTATACTAGTAGCTTCGGAACCAGCAGAGTTCCAATCGGCGACAGATCGACTATCTATCGTACGTCCTGTACATCCAGCTACCTTTTCGCTCTTCTCTTTTCTTTTCCCTCTGTTGGACAAGCAAGGATCCTTCATCTTGCCATATAAAACTTGAATAATGCACTTGTCATAAAAATCTCATCCAATTCTAGGAGAATTTCTTTGTTAAAGTGCAATTGCTCGCCAAGGGTTTTCGCTCGAGTCTCGACCGGTTGCTCTGCATAATACAATAGTCCAGCGAGTGAGTGTAGCACAAGACCCATTTATTATTGCTTATACCAAAGTGGAAGTTTATGGCCAAGCCTTTAAGGAAGCGCTCTTTGATTATACGGCCACGGATATAACCCTTGCTTCCGTAAACCCCTGCTTTCCTGTGTACAGGTGCGAGGATCCGCATAACTGATGCTGTTGTTGGCGTTTCTTTTGAGGGATTTACACAATTAAGCGAGAGACAAGGGAAAAAGGGAAGTTGTCTTCGGATACGCAGGTATATACAACAAGCCATGCAGATATCGATTTTCTTCACTCCACTAAACTCGCAGGGCGTGCTGTCGCGTACCAATTTTTTTGGGTCTCTTCTTCTCTTCTTGCTTTGTCACGGCAGGAAAACGTGTCTTTCCAGAAGAGATATAAAAAAGCACTCGAGAAGGTTATTTTCTCCTACCTGTGAAGGCATAGAAAGGCAAGATGCAACAGAGAGGAAGAGATTTAAAAGAATAGTGTTGTCCCAATTTACTATGACGAGCTAGCTTTTCCCTGCAACAAGTTTCCTGTTCAACAGTAGTGAAGAATAGACTAGTCATTCATTACTTTGTGGAATAGTGAGGTTAATTATAACTGCAATTGCATCATACATTACGCAATGCTGCTGCTTATACAAGAGCCGAATTCTCCCGTAAAATATTCACCACTGGCGTTGGGTGATGAAGAGAAATTCGTTGGAAAGTTTGGTTCCCCAATTGTGCAAACGACAGAATCGGGGCACCAGCCAAAGGGAAAATCCTTGTTTCCTAAATTGCCAATGAGTCCCCGTCTACTTTCATTCAACACAGTCGAGTGGGAGATGGCTTTAAAAAAGGGATGCAGCAAACCCATGTTGATTGTATTTATCAAAGTTCGCTGATCAAAATCATTGCAAAAAGGGACGGAAACGGGTTAATCGGGTTAATACCTTAGCGTCGGCTGATTATTTCTTGGACAATTACCTGCAAATTCCAGTCCTGCCAACTTCCAGGTACCCCGACGCGTAATTAAGACGCTGGCTGGGCACACGTTACGATGAATTAGATGCGCTGTCATGTGCAAAAAACTTAGCGCCTCCGTCAGCTGCAGTCAATTAACAAGTAGAGACGAGTCAGTGGTCTTTTCACAACGGAAAAGGGTTTGGGTACAAATGACTTGATGAAATCCTGAGAAGCCTCCAAATGAATACTGATTTTCATCTCATTAGGTGATAAAAGTTCACGCATGCGGCTTACATCATGTAAGTTACATCATGTGATTGCAACCTCGAAGATGCTGTTAGCCTTGCTGCAACCATGCTATGTGACTATAACCAAAACAGTTATTCTATTTCCATACTTTGGTTGTTAGATATATATACCTGTCCCTGTATTATCAAACCATATTTGCTAGTATATACATATAGAATAGAAACTCGATTAAATAGATATAGTACACAGTTAGAGCGTAACATAGTATATAGATTAGATAGCATGTAGATTAAGGGATAGATTGCATAGATAGCTAGAGATTAGCACCAGCTACAGCATAGATATGGCATAGATCAAAGATAGCAATACATTATATCTAATACAGAAGAAGTGCGTGATCATATCTAGTTATCGAACTTGCTTCTTCATACAAAACGGGCCATAGGCCATGGTTGTTACGGTTTCCGTCGTTGTTTTTTTACTTATACAAGTTTTGTTCGTTAATATCTGACTGGCCGCGGCTTTTCTCAAGAGAATGTTTAGAGCAGGTCTTTTGTATTCAGCTGCGAGAGGACGAGCACGTCCAGACTAGTTTTCTGTCTTGAAACCAAACAGAACTTTTGGAGCGCGCGTACAAGCACACTTGGTGAGAAATTATAGAAGAGGGCGCGGTTTTCGACACAAACTTAACTTGAGCATTCTAAAGTTTCAACTAAGAAGTGAAAATCAAACACTACATCAAAATTTTTCAAGAGTATCTTAAGAGAACTATCCTGGTTAGCAAGTTCATGGTGAATTTAGATGAAAAGACTTACTTGAAGGATTCCGTATTTGATTTCAACATCGAGGAAGGGCAGCTCAGTGTTGGTATTGGTTTGAGACTCGAAAGCAATGTTGGTAGTATTGTCGTGTTCCGATTCTCTAGCTTTCTCTTCTGCGGCCGACAGGACGTTGCACAGGGAAGCAGCCACGGATTCGGTAGCAAAAGCCAAGGTATCCGCTGTCTCTTCGACCGAATGAAGTACGCGTAGTAAACGAGGGTGTCGACATCGTTCTAACTGACGTACTCCGTGACGCAGCATCTCAGAGATGGTCTCCTTCCGTCGAGGCTTGTGCAGTTTCTCCGCTGTACGCTTGTCGAAAACAAAAACCGACGCCTCCTAACCGAGGATTTTGATATTAAGATATCGTTATAGTTGGATACTGATAACAAGATTTAAAAGATGGGATGTAAAAACAAGATTTAACCAGCGCTAGACCCTCCTTCAACGGGGACTCGACTGAATTTGCCAGGTAGTTTGTTACGATCAAGCGCCTTTGACAAGCTGCCCTCTTAAGCCCAGCAGAGTAGAGTTTATGGCCAGGACAGCGTACGCTTTAGCTATTTTTTTTAAAGCTCAAATCTTGCAAAGGCTTTTTGAGGCGAGGCAAAGTCTAACCACACCCCAACATGGAGAAATATTGAAGCGAACGCGTGGATGGCTGAGTAGTAGACTTACCTTGCCATCACTTTTCCGGTAAGCGTCGTGTACTCGCCATAAAAGTCCCGGCCCTGCGGTAGCTGTCTGACGACCGACTTCATAGTATGAGGTAATGGCGTTGCCTTCCAAAAGAGCTTGAATCGAGCTGCCCGGTTTAAAACGCGAAAACATTTTCCTGACAAAGACAGAGGTTCAGGCTGAATTCGTTAGTTGTTTTGTAGAATTCATCTTTCCTGTAGTTGGAAAGGACGAACCAAAGAATCAATTAGTAAAACAACGATGTAAGAAGAAATAAGGAAAGTAGAACAAGATGAGGTTATGGACGACAGAGATGAAAGATAGGTAGATAGGTAGGCTAGTTCTTCAGCTAGAGAGATATATGCATACGTACATACAAAGATGGATGGACAGACATATAGATGAGTGGATGGATGGGTAGGTGGATAGATGGATAGAAGCATAGATGGATAGATAGGTATGAAGGTAGGGGGGCAAGATTAGGCTCTAGCCAGATGCGCAGGTAATGAACTACAAGATTCCTTGTCGCTATATAGACAGATAGAGATAGATAGACAGATAAATAGAATAGCCAGAAAGTTATGTAGACAGATCGATAAGTAGGCAGGTTACACTATACGACCTATAGATAATACGACATCAATAATTTACCCTGACTATAGGGTAGACAGGATAGCTCAGTTATAAGTAGGCATCTAGCTAATTAGCCTATTACGAGATTCCTTAACTCGTTAATTACTTAATTCGTTATATAGTGGTCAGGATGATTGTAGGTCGTTACAGTTCGTTCTGGACTAATAGGCAAGTTCCATTCCAGGAAGCTCCATTTGAAGCTGGATCTCGGTAAAAATGCCCGTCTATCGACAGGGGACGCACATTATCAGATCACAACCGCTCGCAGAACACCCCAGTGTCTGTCTATCTATCTACGTATGTATCTGTCTATCTCTCTAACTGTGGATAATGGATCTGTCTATCCATCTCTCTGTCTGTGTACCTGTCTATCTATCTATCTATCTTCCTTTGTTTCTATCTATGTATCTATTAATCTATCTATCTATCTATCTATCCATTCATCCACCCTATCTATCTAGCTATCTATCTATCTATCTATCCATCCATCCATCCACCTATCTATCTAACTATCTATCTATCTACCCATACATCCACCTATCTATCTATCTATATATCTATCGATCCATCCATCTATCTATCTGTATTTCTATCTGTCTAATGTATCTATCTATGTGCCTATGCCAGTTGGGTTCTGGAACCGGTTGGGATGTGATAATATGCACACGTGACTTGGTATAGGGTTGTGGTAATGTTCGTCTCAAGATGAAGATCCAGTTGTAACTGTTCATGTTTTTTTCCTGTTTCACGAGGATCCCCAAATGTAATTAGCCCATTCTCGACCGTACTTGAATCTAGTTGACTGTCAATATACAACAACGTGTGCTCTCATGGGAATCTTCCGTCAGTCCATTACGCACTGCATGGACACACGAAGGAGAACTTGTAGAAGAGAACATTATGTTAGAACCCATTGACCCGCAGGATAAGTTACCGTCATTCTCTACTTTCTCATCCAACTCGCATGGTATCAGTTTCTTCTGTAACCGTCTTGCAATAACATGTCCAAGGATTGGCTCGACAACTCTTATACAGAAGGCGTCACTGGATTGGATAGTGAAGCGAGAGGGAAAAGGAGAACCGGTTAAATTGGAAGCCCCAGAAGATTAAGGTGGGAAGAGAAAAAGACGCCCTGATCCCTTTGCTTTCGTCAAGATTTCGGTTTTCAAGGCAGACGCTTAAAAATGGCACCGCAGAGAGACGCGATGCGTGGTGCAGACTGTCAATAGGAAAGTTGACCCTTTTTAATGAAACGTTGATGAATTTTAAGCCGCTCTTCTCTGTCACCTAGAATTAATCAGGAGGGGAGCACCCAGCTTGGTTAAAACATCATCTGGCTACGTGGATATAGGAAAATGCATATTCATCTTGTATTTAAGGTTGGAAGCAAAACCGTGGGGCCAGAGACGGCGTATGCTTTTTAACAAGAAACTGAAAGGGATTTACCATGACAACGCTGCATTGAGAGATGCTTTCATGTGCACAACAGCGGAGCAAACTCAATCTCCGATCATTCTATTTTGTTTCACTTGTGCATTCACCTGCCGAGTTTCTTCCTTCGTTGTTTGCCATTCAGAAGGGTGCTGTACGTACTCTATATTAAAAAGAACATCTAGAGGTCGCTATTAATAGTAGCGTATGCTGAAGAGACTTGTGCAAACACTAAATATCTGTGTCTAGCTACCTATCAATCCGTCTGTCTGTCTATCTGTCCTTCTGTCTGTCTGTGTATCCAACTATCTGTCTGTAGTTCTATCTATCTACCGCACCCGGTCGACCTAGGGTTTTCCCTGCGGGTAATATCTAGATGCGTCTGGGGAAGTCTCCGAGGTCATCAGTGAAAGAACAGGCTACTCTTTCTAACTTTGGCTGACGAAATGATTATAGCGTTAACCCATGTAACCACTACCCTAGTAGTGAAGATGTGCTATGGCTTCCTGTTTCTGGTTTTCTGATAGAAAAATAAATAAACAAACAAACAAACAAACAAACAAACAGCACAAATGTTAACTACTTGAAGAACCCACATTATGTTATTGCATATTCTTCAATTGCATCGAGTGTATTTCGTCATGAACTTTAAGTTGATTATCTGAAGTTTATCACGGGATTGAATATTTGATATCTGCATTGCAGATTTTCGACAGAAATGTGTTAAGCGGATTACCTATTGAAAAACTTGATAGAGTTCGGCAACATGTGTGTGTGTATCCTTCGCCAAGATTTTACATTTATTTATTATGAAGAATAAGATTTTTCAGTGAAATCTTGTTTATTTCGGCCGCCTACGGTACCCTCAATGCAGGTGAGATCAATATCAGCACAGCTTCCAATTTTGGAAAGCATTAGAGCTATAACGAGAGGGTTCGCAACTCGACAGGGTTTGAACGCGAATCGACTGCTACCCCTACTTCCCCTTCGACCAGCTTCTCTTTCATTGCTCTCGCACTATAAACCCGCTGGTCCACATCAAAACTGGATGTCAATAGACGGGTATTGTTGATAAGACCGGGCCCCAATTAGTGGGAAGATCTTAAACCGCAGCTTGTCTCTGAAATAGACTAATCTCTTGGCAGATATTACAATGAGCACTGCGTGATTTCACAACGAGTGTTTCGTAACAGCAATGCATTCATGTGTTTAGATCTCTACATGTATCTTTCAATCTATCTATCAGTTTCTATCTACTTGTTTGTCTGTCTACCTGTCTATCCTAACTATTCTATTCAATTTATCTATCTATCTATCTGCTCTATCTATCTACCTATCTATCCACCTATCTGTCTATCTATCTCTCTACCTATCTATCTATCTATCTATCTATCTATCTATCTATCTATCTATCTATCTATTTATCTGTCTATCTATCTATCTATTTATCTATCCATCTATCTATCTATCTATCTGTCTATCTATTTATTTGTCTGTCTGTCTATCTATCTATCTATCTATCTGTTTATCTATCTATCTGTCTATCTGTGTAACTATCTATCCGGTATCCCTGTACCCCTTTGTTCTTTATTTCAACATTCATTCATTTGCTTACATACCCATTATCTATCTATCTATATGTTTAGCTTTCCGTCCATCACTAAGTCTTCTTGAGTGCGTCTCTGTTTACTAAGAGGGGCTGAGAGCACGTGAAGGTGCAACAGGTCCCGTCAGTCGATATCAAGTCTGCTCGGGCTCGTGCGTGCTCATCTTTAGCAAACTAAACTTCGGTATTAGCAAAAGTTTACACAACATGCATCAGCAACTTACGTACTTTCTACCCAATAAAATCATTAGCGCTGTAACTTCATTCTAAAGTCAAGGAAAACAAATTGCGATGAGAGGTCGCCCTAATTAGATGTATTAGCTCAAATTCCATCAAAGACCATACAGATCTGAACTGTTATGGAAAACGTGTATGAAATCTCCTTTTTCAGTACTTCCTGTGACCAAAGATATCTAATACCTTTGTTAGGACTCACACCGTAAACGTAATCATGCTGCTCCCATCAGACCACATTCAGTAGTTGTAAGATGTCTTACATTCAATCATAGATAAGTACTGGCTGAAGCCTATAAGGAAGTCTTTGTTGTGAACGCCTAGATCGATGCCGTATAGCTATCTCAACGGATGTACGCCCATGTGTACGCACTAACGGTAAGTGTTATAGCAACCGTGTTACTCGGGGCTTCTTACTGTATGCTGCTCACAGACAAAGGACACATCTGCTGAGACACTGATACAAATCAATGAGCGTAAATGTTGTAAATTTTCCTGCTATAGTCCCCTTTTGAGAATCCTATAAGCAACACCGCCCTGTAAAACCACTGTCCTTCTACACATTTTTTGAATTACATGTTTTGATATCTACTTATACTTTATAGTATACGTTTTCAAATTTATATTACTATAGCGATATAAATAAACTATAATAGTTTGTTATTGACATCTATATTAACATAACAGAGAAAAGTAGAGTAATTCAACCTAAAAACTATACCTGGTTAATTCTTTTAATGTAAACGCAAGCCGCGTTGGTTAACGCTTCGACTTGTAGCTCCCCCGACCAACTTGTTGATCCTTCTTCCAAGACCCCGCAGCTCCCAAGTTCTAGTCCGCTGCCAAGGCAACAGATAATTTACTTTTCAAACTGGATCCTTGTTTAGGAAAAACACGGAGGACTCTTGTGAAATTGTTGTTTTTGTTCCTTGTTAAAAAAGGTGAAGACAGGATAAGAAGAAAAGAAATTGGTCGGGAGCGATCCTTAACACGTGCGGCACGGAGGAAGCCGCGGTAACGACTGGAGCTTTCCCTGTGGCTGCGTTTGCCTTTTGTAAGTCAGCGGAGCAGAGAGTCCTTCCTTTGTAGCGCGTCCTCTTCTACTCCAATTAATTCTTACGTGTGTAAAAGTCAAATTGCCCCAGCAGTTGTGAATCATCATAGAAACCAGTTTTATCCGGTCCAGTGGGCTTTCGTACAGGAGGACCGATGGACACCTTGAAGTGGTCCCTATAGTTACAGTGCAGACCAACGGGGCTCACCTGTTGGCGTATAATTAGGCCAAGTCGAGCCAAGTGTAAGAGCGGAGCATGCGCAGGATCGGTTTTAAAAAGATTGCAGTCGAAAGCAATTCAATACCGCATGCGGGGGATAACTCGTTTTTTCTTTTTCATCCTCGAGTTCGAAGCACATGTGTCCACTGCCGTAATTTCCTCTTTTTTGTAAATCAAAAGTAAATAAGTAGGTAGATAGATAGATCGATAGATAAATAAATAAATAAACAGATAGATAGATAGATAGACTGACAGAGAGATAGATAGAATGAAAGATAGATAGACTGACAGAAACTTGTCGAACATACTACAAAAATAATCCTGTGAAGAATGATCTTTAGATAGATAGACAGACAGGTAGTTAGATAGATAGATATACAGATAAATAGATAGATTAGAGCGAGGGAGACAGACAGACAGAGAGATGTATAGATAGATAGATAGACAGAGTGACAGATAGATAGATAGACCGAATGAAAGATAGATAGATAAATAGAAACCTGTCGAACATACTTCTGAAATCATCCTGTGAAGAATGATCTTAAGATAGACAGACAGACAGAAAGATAGATAGATAAATAGATAGATAGACAAACAGACAGATAGATAGATAGATAAATAGATAAATAGATAGATAGACAGATAGACAGATAGACAGATAGACAGATAGATAGATAGATAGATAGACGGAAACTTGTCAAACATACTACAGAAATCATCCTGTGAAGTAGGATCTTTAGATAGATAGACAAACAGGCAGACAGACAGATAGATAGACAGTTAGACAGACAGATAGGCAGGATACATAGAAAGATATATTTGGTAGGTAGCAAATGTTTTAAGTAGAATGCTTAGACAGCTTTTGCACAGAATATATCTCGTTTGTTTGTAAAAAGGTATTACCAAGAACATGACGGAGAATATCGAAGGAAATTTTGATCCGGGAAACAGGATAGATACCTGCAATGTGAATTCTGTTTTTTCTACGGCTCCTCTCGCTCTCGAATGACACGAGGCGGAAAACTTGAACAGCTCGAAAATATCTCGCATGTTAAACGAAGCAGAATACTTTTTACCGTGCCGTCTTCTAAGTGGTTCAATCGGTTTTATAGGTTCGTTCCTTCCTTTATAATAATCTTCCAGTTATGTAATTCAAGCGGAATGGCATCTTTAATAAAAATAGGATATCAGTCATGTCCTTAGACTCGATAGATAGTGTACATAAATAGGTAGGCAGAGAGATAGACAGACAGATATAGAAGATTGATAGAAAGATAAATAAAGAGACAGATGAACAGATAGATAGATAGATAGATAGATAGATAGATAGATAGATAGAGTTAGATAGATAGATAGATAGATAGATAGATAGAAAGATAGAAAGATAGAAAGATAGAAAGATAGATAGATAGAAAGATAGATAGATAGATAGATAGATAGATAGATAGATAGATAGATAGATAGATAGATAGATAGATAGATAGATAGATAGATAGATAGATAGATAGATAGATAGATAGATAGATAGATAGATGGATAGACGGATGGATGGATGGATAGATGGATAGACGGATAGATGGATAGATAGATGGATAGATAGATGGATAGATAGATGGATAGACGGATAGACGGATGGATGGATGGATGGATGGATGGATAGAGAGACAGACTAAACAGAGAGATAGATGAGCAGATGGATAGAGGATAGATGGATAGATGGATTGGTGGATAGGTAGATAGATAAATATGGACAGACAGATAGATAGATAGATAGATAGATAGATAGATGGATGGATGGATAGATAGACGGATAGACAGATAGATGGATGGATGAATAGAGAGACAGACTAAACAGAGAGATAGATGAACAAGATAGACTAGACGGATAAATGGATAGAATGGATAGATGGATAGGTGGATAGGTAGATAGATAGATACGGACAGACAGATAGAAAGATAGATAGATAGATCGATAAATGAATAGATGGATAGAAAGACAAACAAACAGACAGACAGACAGACGCGCCCTAGGTTATTAACTGAAACATAACTTTGGCGCCATTGCTCAGTTCCACTTTTCAGAATCACCTACAAGACTATAAAATCAATTTGCATTAACCATGTGATCATTAATGATTTGACTCAAATCCAATCTACTTCTAATCTAATCTTCTTCAATCTACCACAAGGTTCAGAAACGCATCACCATGATTCACTGCAATCGAACATAACCAAAGAAAACACTTCTTGTACAAGGTATGAGACCCTTTTTTTTCTTGAAGCGAAATTACAGGTGCGTTGCAGGATCAAAGTTGCATTCTCCAATTTCCCTTGCGTGAGGAGGAAGCGAGCTTTCTCTCGTCTTCTTCATCTTTTAATGGGAGAAAAAACTAAAATCCGAACAACGCACAATGTCTCTCTTTCCCTCCTTTCCCTCCTTTTAACTTGTTGATTCCAGGCTTTGTTTTCCCCATCCTTTTCCCGTCTTTTCCCCGTCTTTTTCCGAGACATTTTCATCAATAACACAGGTCAAAGCACTAAGGACACAGGAGAAAAAAAAAATTGGGCTGAAAAAATAAAGGAGGAAAAAGCAAAGCATGTAGATGGAACAAATCAATATTGCAGGTGGCTTTTCTCGGGGCAGGTTTTGTTTTATTTTTTAAATCATTTTTTTTAAGGCGAGGGAGAACAGAAAGGTTCTCCTGCAACTTAGAAACGATATTCTGATCAAATCATATCGATATTTTGATATTATATCAAGAAGGGAAGTGTTACATATCAAAAATCTATGTTTGCGACACTGAAAATAAACAAGATGGTATCTTCTTCATAAGATATCACATGTGTTTAAGTCAAACTATTCATTAATATAGAATATCATTCGTAAAATAGTTTGATATATCAGTACCGTTGATATATTTGGTATGAAACCATCCGAGCCCGCTGAAATAGTAAGAAGAACGTAGAAAGTAAAACCAGGAGAACTGGAATTTGAATGTTGGCGCCCTTTTCTTAGAGTATTCCCCAGGGACCAATAGAAAGTCATCGCTTAGTCACGTGATCAGAGGAAAGCTACGCGAACGTTTGGGTAGCGTTGGTGATCGTTCCCGTTCTCATTTGCCGACGACCTGTATTCAGAAGTTGGAACAAGCAACAAGTCGGGTTGGAAAAAAGTGTAAATTGTAATGGCGATACCGCGTGATATGTGGAGATTCGGGCGAAACCCATTTCGCTACATGGATACGGTAATTCTTCCTTTCCTTTTTAAAGCAACTTTGTGTTCGAAACATGTATAAGGCAGTAAATTGATATTCTTGTATCGATTGATGAATTTGTAATTGGTCATTGTTTAAGATTACACTAATTGGACTAAACTTACGTCGTCATGCTGTACTCAACGGGTTAAATTCATGTTATTGATTAAAGATGTTGAATTTAAAGTTTACCTTTGATTGGAATGGAAATTAAGTAAAGTTCTGTCGCGTTTGGGCTGAAAGATTCACTAACGCCATCTAGCGGTAACTTCTTGAAGCTTTTGTGTTGAAGTTTAAGGTTTTGTCGTCTTGAAGCTTTGCAACAAACAGGCTGTTTAAGGTTATTGTTTATTGCATAATTTATAATGTCAACGAAGTAAATATTGTGCGATAGGACTAATTTAGTCGACTTAAATATAGTAATGAATCAAAGGTTATGATATTAAACAATGGAATCTCCCTTAACTTGATGGAAACAAAATGATTTTTCATATCATAATCACATCATGATGTGATTATGAAACCCGAATGAAAATGTTTCAAAACACACTAGAAAATAATTAATTACAAATGCATTATTAATTAACCGCCCTTTCATAATTTTTTTTTTTCACAGATTATTTCTGACTTGAACAATGAGCCGTTGGACTGGCACCCGTACTCTCGGAGGAAGAGCCCCCGTCACGGCAAGCACCATCAAAGCAGGAGCTCCCCGCACGGCACGACGTCGAGAGACCCGTCGCAGTTTAAGGTATATTCTATTAGGTTGACCGTAATTTAATTAATATGTACTATACTGACCAGTGCAATCAATACAGGTGCAGCTGGAAGTGTCGCTCTACGAACCTAACGAGATTAGCGTCAAGGTGCGGGGCCACGACGTAGTCGTCGAAGCCAAACACGAGGAACGGGAGGATGAAGACGGTTTCATCAGTAGATCGTAATCAACTTTCAAGTCTGGTTTTAATTACTAGTAATTTCACAAAGAAATTTTGATCGGAAGTTCGTAAAAAATATAATTTGTTACCTGAAACTCTAATAGTGGAATATTCAACATGGATTTTAAGATTTCGATTGATTATAAAACGTTGATTGGTTGAACGTAGGTTTGCACGACGCATCCCGCTGCCACAAGATGTCGATATCGACTCTGTGCAGTCGACAATGTCCGACGACGGAGTACTTACTTTAACGGCCAGCAAGAAGGAACCCGTTCACAAGGAGAGGATTATTCCCGTTTTCCCGGCCGATATTCACGGCCACAAAGTGGATCATCCCACGTGCGGGACTGGAGGTCCTTAAGATTCACGTCTCGACGAGCTCCATTCACTGCAGCCGGATTATTCTCCAAATGCGCGGTCTTTTATTTCCTTTATATCTCGATTTTCATTCATCTTTTCTATTTTACTATAATCTTATTTTCAGTTTCTTTCCCTTTATTTTTTCCCTTTAAAGTACTGATACCTGTAATATAGAAAATAATAAACTTAAATTCATCACCTTTAATTATTAATCCAGAAAATTTTGAGAAGTAAATTCTTGACAGCAGCTTTTGGAAACTGCTGCGCGCTTGATTAATATAATATTACGGAAAGACCAAAGCAAAGTCGAGAAACCTCTGCGTCAGCCCATTACAGCAGAGTAATGGAGACATTTATGCGCTCGCAGAGAGTAGTATGCTCTCGTAGAGTCATAATAGTCTCGCTAGCGTAAGTTATCATGGTAATGCTCAACATAATATAACTTACTTTTTCATAAAAAGCCTTGTATATTTTAGTAATTTGAAATTTGATGTGATATATCATGTGTGAGGCGCTAGATTTGTCCGATCGCGGTAAGCAGATTATGGTTTATTATTATTATGAGAATGTGTTGATTTTACTATGACAATATCATGGGGATTTCGAAGTTACTATGTCAGTATTGTAATTATAATGAAATATCGATATCGAAGCTTCATATGATATTGACATGATAGATTATGGCAACAGAAAGCCTGATATGCTTCGGTGGTTTGATATTTGATATGATATATCATCATGAGGTGCTAGATTTTGTCCTGTTATGGTAAGCAGATCATGGTTTATTAGTATTATGATTTTACTATGACAGTATCATGGCGATACTATGATGGTGCTATTATGACACATTTGCATATGATATATCAAGAAAGGAATTTCTATAGCAAAGTATCGATATTGAAATCTCATATGATATTGACGTGATAGATTATTGCAACAGAAAGCCTGATATGTTTTGAAGCAGGTTTGATATTTGATATGATATATCATTATGAGGTGCTCTGTTTGTCCTGTCATGGTAAGCACATCATGGTTTGTTAGTATTATGATTTTACTATGACAGTATCATGGCGATACTATGATAATGCTACTACTTTATTTTCCAGTTACTATGTCAGTATTGTAATTATGATGAAATGTCGATATTGAAGGTACATATGATATTCGACATGATAGATAATGGCAATAGAAAGCCTGAAATGTATCGGTAGTTTGATATTTGATCTTATATATCTACTTTGATTATATTATTACGACTGATTATATTGATATATATATTTACTCTGATAATATCATGGCGATACTACGATAGTGCAATGATCATCACGTAAACTTCAACGTTGCGATATCGATATAAAATATCAAGAGATGATTGTCAGTATCAGAATCGTTGATATCAAAGTGGATATGATATTCGACACGATATATTACGGCTAAGGAATAGTCTAATATACCTCAGTACTTTGATATTTGAAATGATATATCATCGTCAGATACTGTTTTTCGGTTAGTACAATAACTTCATGTTGACATGTTTACGACAATATTTTGATTTGATGTATCAAGCGAGGAATTCTTATTTCAAGATATCGATATGATATTTGATGTGATATCCGTCTCTATCATGACAATGTGATGTTCGAATCACCTAGTTTCAGTTCATTGTTACGAAATTTAACTACGAATCTCGGACTTGACGGTCCTGGAACGATGGAACTGTAGTCTGATTCATGGAACGACAGTATCTTTCCTATGGTCGCCGCCATGTTTAATTTCTATGGCTTTCCTGATCTGATTTAAATTTTTGTCCGTCGCGTTTTCTTCCATTGTAATATTTCCTGTTAGCATTCGTCTTTTTCCACTTTCTGTTTCTCTTTTTATTCGTTCCACTTATCAGTCGGTTCTGCAAAAGTCAGTCGACGAAACCTAATTATCTTTTGTCTGGATCTGAATCCAATCGTCTTTTTTAACATTCTGCCCCCTTTCTCGTTGAATATAATTTAATTTCGTGTAACTAATTACATAACTTGGTAAATTAACCAACTTGTAAGGTTATCTTTAAAACAAGGAGGTAAATTATAAAAGAATACCACTTTACCCACGTAACCTGCATTGTATTCATCAACTGGTGAACCAATCAACTTTCATTCAAAACGAATAATGATCAGAATTAACATGATCTTTACGTGGTTGAAAATGAGACGAAATTATGTTTCACATTTCTCCATCGAAAGTGGACGACGTCCATTTTATTCCCTCATTTCTAGAGCCTCATTTTTCATGAAGATCGAGCAATCAGCCAAATAGAGAACTAGATCACTGGCTGGTGAACACAAAAAGGACTTTTCACTTTGCACGTTGACAGGGCATACTATACAGTGACGGTCTAGCGAGACGATAAATCTGGCTCCATAATTGTTTCACGTGTGTCACGGTCACCGAGAGTACAATTTGTAGAATCTTATTCGGACCTGGAAAAAAAGCTTTTTTTTTTCTTCGCCCGCCACTCTTTTCTCGGCTCGGAAGTGCAAAGTGTACTTTGGAGTTGCACGTCTTATGAATTATGGAGTGTTTCACCGCTCGGGGGAACTTGCACGGTACACACGTTGACTGTGTGCCCATCTCAGCTGATGGGTTATTCAAGCGGCAGAAATCAAGTTTTCATACTTGCTATCAAGAGCTGCTGAAAGTGCAGTAACCAGAAAAAAGGTTCTTGCTGCTGATGCGGAAAAGTTGATCGCTGATGGCACCCAAGTTTACAGAGGTATAACAGTAAAAAAAATACTGAGTGTAGAACGGGTAATACTTTATACACGAGTAAAGTTTCGTTCAAATCGGGTTGATAGTTTGGCCGCAATAAAATTCCAAAGTTGAGAAGATTTTACCAATTATCATGGAAATAGGCGATCCTGATTTTAATTTGAATTCGCTGAAATCTCATTAGTGCCATATATTGCGTCGTCTGCCTAGATACACATTAATGTATTTCTGTTAAAGTTTACTTAACTAAACGTGTTACTCCCAAGTTAGGTTAACCGATCTCACATACATCCGATTACTGTCTAAAGCCGTTACAATGAATTGTAGCTGTTCAAAGTTCGGTAATTGCGAAAACAAGCTTGGGGCCATCAAGGACGGACATTGACGTTAATATGACTCCATTGTCAAAAGTAACACACGTGATGTTCCTTTAATGGCCCCGTCTTTCTTTCGTTGAGATGCGCGTCCCTGGTAACGCAACGACGAATGGCTTCTCCACGGTCGTCGTTGCTCCTCCAAGCCAATCTTGCCATAGGTTTCGGGTCCTGCTTGTAGCCTTTTTCAAATCGATTTGCATCTTTATTGTCATTTCTCATAACGTGGTATCCCGGAGGTTTTCACTTGAATGGAAAATTGGTCGACAACTGGTCGATTAGTTGGCATTTGTCGCTCAAATATTGCTCGTTAAGTTGTTTTACTAACTCCTATCAAGTTACGGGTTCAGTGGATAGAAGAGATGATAGTTTTAGTATTTCGTGAGGTAACTGGTTGATCATTTGAACCAATTACTGCTGCCTGTGATCGACGCCACCTAGCGGCTGAATAGTGCAACTAGCGTATCCTCCAGATGATCGTCGACGATGCAGTCTTTCCTCGCGTAGAGCTCTACTGAAGTTGCTCTCAAGCTCTTTAAGATTGGAAGTAGTTGGTACTTTAGAGGAGTTTGTGTAAATCAGACTGAGTTTATTGGCTCTTGTTATCTTTAAATGAATTCAGTTTGATTTTACTACAACTTTATGTGCCAGGTTATAGAAATTACGTTTTTGTGACGCACAGGGATAATGGCGCGGGATGCACTTAGTGATGAGCACCCTCAAGACACGATATCCTTGTAATGGATAGCGGGCTTAGATCTTCGTGTCGACATTATGGTCCGCTTTTAAAGTTTCATGGTTAAATAACCAGGCAAAATGTCAACTGCCTTAAATTATCGTACTAAATCATTTTATCTGGCACCAGCAATTACGTTTTTAAAGTAATTACGACAACAGGATATGATCGATCACAGTAAGTTAAGGTGAATACAGGCATCATGGCCTTACCGTTATCGCAGCAAAATCTGTCTATGTATCTATCTATCTACTTATTTACCTTTCTATCTGATGTCTATCTATCGATTTATCAACCTGTCTATCTATATATCTGTCTGTCTACCTCTCTATCTATTTATCTATATCTATCTATCGGTCTACTATCTATCTATCTACTTATCTATCTATCTATTTATGTATCTATCTGTCTGTGTATCCATCTATCCTGTCTGTCTTGTCTGTCTGTCCGTCTATCTCTCTCTCTATCTATCTATCCTGCCTGTCTGTCTATCTACCTATCTGTCTGTATATATATAAATATATCTGTCTGTCTGTCTGTCTGTCTGTCTATCTATCTATATCTCTCTCTCTGTATCTATCTATCAAATCTCACAATCTATCTATCTGTCTATCAATCTATCAATCTATCTATCTTATCTGTCTATCTATTTATCTATCCCTCAATCCATCATCTATCTATCCCTCAGTCTATCTATCTATCTATCCTGTCTGTCTGTCTATGTCTATCTACCTATCTGTCTGTCTATTTAAATAAACTATCTATCTAAGACTACTTAGGGCTACGCGATTTTCCGATATAGCTCTGGAACTTACCCAAAATAAGCAAACGGCTAGTTCAAGGTAGTTGGTAACCTTTCCTTAAGTGCTGAAGTACAAAACTACTAACAATATCCGAGGGGTTCGCTGCTCCCAAGAATCACCGTACACTTTCCGGGGAAATGAGGGAAATGAGGTGAAGAATCACGAGAAAAGACCATTGAAATCAATGAGAAATGAGGGTAAGAATCACGGAATGATTCCTGACTACGTACACCTCAAATGGAGTAGCGAACCCCTCGACAATATCAGCCCTTTATAAATACGACGTAAGTGATATTCGTGTCAGCAGTATGTTGTGTCAGTACGTGGTAAAACTCGCAATAACTAATACAATCTGAGCAGGATTTACGTCGTCAATTCCGCACATGGGGCCCCATGGCCATGAAGGGCGCAACTGTTTATGCCAAATCCAGATGGCAAGAACAAACAAGGGGCAAAAGACAAAACAAAGATACAGAGACTCGAAAAAAACACTTCAACTGCTCATAGATTAAAATAAACATTGATAAAGAAGATGCTGTAGTCTTTGTAAGTCTGTCCTCATAACAGGCGCCATTTTGAGCGCCACCTTGAAACTTCCACGCCTAAAAGGATGTAAAGATGCAAATTCTTTCCTCTGAAGAATCCATCTGTTTGTTCGGCGAAACATTCTAACGTTACCCCTGAGACGATGTAACGGTGATCTATAAAGATGGGCGTCTTGACATCGGATCGTTTGTTGTACATTCATTTGTCCCGCGTCTTTTGTTGAACAAGCGCGCGAGTTATGGTAGGCCTTTGTTTTGTTCCCGGCAAACGTATACCGTCCATTCATTCATTCATTCATTCATTCATTCATTCATTCATTCCTTCCTTCATTCCTTCATTCATTCCTTCCTTCATTCCTTCATTCCTTCATTCCTTCATTCCTTCATTCATTCCTTCATTCCTTCATTCCTTCATTCATTCATTCATTCATTCATTCGTATCTTGCGACATAGGTTGGTGAATTGGTATACCGCATGCAGCCGGAACCTATGCATTTCAACTATCCGCCATCTTGACGGTTTCAACTCTCAGCTGATCGTATCTTTTACATCGTCAGACTCGCTGTATCATCCAACTAAACAATCAAACATTCTTCTCTTACTGTTGACTGCATTTGTGCAGTCTGTAGAACAGTAAAAACTGGTTCTTGCGGAGGAAACTTTGATAGCTTATTACTCCTATAGTTTCAAAGTTATAGCTACCCAAAAAATACTAGGTGTAGACCTAGTAGTGTTTAATGCACTCCTAAAGTTTTGTTAAGATCGGTTTATTGATTAAGCCAAAATAAAATCGTAAAAGTTAGCAATTATAATAATTTTTCGCCATTAGGGACCGTTTTTCTGGCTCTAGACTGTACATTTCGCTGAATTCATGTAGAATTGAAACCATTAGTTTGGATTAACTAATACTTAATTAGGTTATCTCAGTACCTCCGAGTACTTCATCTTCCGGTTAAACCACTGTTGTTCAGTAATAGCATTTAACTGAAGTTTAATGTTACGTAAGAAGTTATAGGTACCGTACGGAAGGATGTAAGAGTTCAAGCCTGAAAGGTTTATTACAAAAATTAACACAGAGGTTAAGTAAAAAAGAAGGATAATTGTCGACACCCGTCACGTACTGTGTTGCCGGCGGTATAAACGCCGTTATGAATCTCGCTGTGGCAAAAATCTTCCCCTCGTGCCGTGATTCGATTTGGCAAAAAGCTTCGTGTAAAAAGCAGCCGGAATCACGTGACACCTAGTGTAATAAGCAGCAGGTTTACCAGCTGTGGTTCCAGTCTGGTTGCTTATGAAGGCAGGGGCTGCTGAAACTGCTGATGGT